>CM040191.1:30565265-30720265 GCA_022606455.1 Callitettix versicolor
ACGGCTATAATTGTCAGCTAAATATTTAATTCAAAAAATGTTATATGAAAATTTAAAATGTTGTCCAACCTTTTCAATTTCAACAAAAATTTAAAAGTTTCAAAGTGTTGTCCGACCTTTTATTGTAAAACCTACTTTAAAAAGCTTCAGTTCTCTGGATGCCAGATTAAATAGCACGCTTTTTATTGTACACGCAAGCGTACAGACACACACACGCGCGCGCGCGCGTGCGTGGGTTATTAATATAGATAATATATAGGATTCTCCATATGTTATTATTTTTATCTCTTCACAATTAAATTTATGATCTTCAGACTGTATATGCTTAGTTAATTTTGATCAACGTACTGCGCCTAAGTAAAGGTTCAACTTTATCACAGTTGACTCATACTTTCAAGTTTCCGAAATATGAATACTCGTCAAAATCAATCAGTCTTTCAATGTTCCAGGCAATCAGACAGACATGCAAAGCGAAGTGAACTTGCTTTATGTGATATAAAAAAAATAATCGAACAAAAATTGTACAGTCATTGGGACTGTTGGCAGAAGCGTTAGCTTCTTAAAAAAACGTATAAAACGTCACTGTTATTACAATTAACACTTGAAAACTAAATAGTTAAGTTGGACTGGGTAAGTAGTATGATGGCGTTTAATATAATTTAAACATTTGTAAAACGTGTAAAACGTCACTGTTATAACCCTTAAATACTGAATACATACAAGACAAAACTCAATCGAAACCGGCAGACGAAAAAAAGGAGAAGAACTGAGAACTGGAGGGGTCTGTGCGATACTTCCCCTACTCGCGTTACTTACGCTTTGTAGCCAACTCGATGAAACCGAATCACTCCATAGTGGCAAATACAAAGTGCACAACGCGGTATAAGAAGCTAACGATTCAAAATAATTGCGGCAATTAGCTGTCACGCAGACGTGATTGAAAAAAATTTCCAAAAGTGTTTCTGTTTATCTTAAACTTTTTTGAATTTGAATTTTACTATCATAATCAGTATTAATTAAAATCTGCAATTTTAAATTAAATTTTTTTTTTAAATAAGAAAATTAATCTTGACAGCTATCAAAATAAAATCGTCAACTCCAATGGATTTTGAAAATTCAAAATTCTCATTTACGATAGTGATATCAGATGTCCAAAATTAATATAAGACAAAATGCGAAGTTTGAATTAACGCGGACAACACACACACACACACACACACACACACACACACACACACACACACACACACACACACACACACACATACAATGTTATTTCAAGGTCCCGTGTCTGGGTCTTACCATGATGGCTGCTCCAATAGCTCATTTTCCAATGGAAATTCATTTTCAGTTATTGATGGTCATACTTTCTGTCTAACATTATTTACTGAAAAATTAAAATAGATAAAATTAATGTTCAACGTTAAACTAATTACGGAGATAAAAATATTACCGTGAAACTTTACTGCAGATAATACTGTCTTTGCTCTAACTACAATATGTGTTTTGATTTAGTGCTAAAATAATATGGTTGTTTTCTTTAGCTGTTTTACTTTGTAACTAGGTCAAACTGTCTGTGGTTTGTTTGAATTGCTTTTGGGATTTTCAAATTATTAATTACCTGTATTATATATAATTAAATTGGCCTCACCCAACTCCTTCAACTTGACTTAGTTTTTGTTTTATAATACTTACTTTTAGTTTTATAATCTTAAATACCGTAAACAAAATACATAACAAAACTTTGTTTGACAACGTAAATTGGAAATATACAGTACAATTCTTTCTTATATTAAATAATTCTTAAAGAATTACCAGCATTATCAAACGCCGGAAATCTGGTTTTTTTCTCGAACGGTTTATGGGTTTTGGTTCAATATTTTGGTCATACGAAGACTTTTGAATGCTAAATTGTAAATAAAGACAATACACCGTACCAGTTTATCCACGATCTAACCAAATGCATGCAAGGTTTTATTTTATTTTTTTCTATTAAATCTTAAAATGTAAATTATTTTTTATAATTTAAATTTGGTACTAAGATTTAGATGTGCATTAGAAATCTTGTCAATTTAATTGAGTTACTAATATTAGAAAGTGCACTTTAAATTTGAAGACAATCTCGTGCACTGATTTTGAGAAATTAGATTTATAACTCTTTAGCCTGATTTTATTTAAAAAGTGTTTGTTTTGAACACACACACACACACACACACACACACACACACACACACACACACACACACACACACACACACACACACACACACACACACACACACACACACACACACACACACACACACACACACACACACACACACAGATCAATATATTATTTTTTTCAAGGCGACATTACATTTTTACTTCAAACTTTTGAGAAAGTTTTTAAAAAATCAAAAAAATTATTATTTTCTTTTTATTTCTATAATTTAATTCTCCATTGTCTAGTCCGTTGAATACATAATATTTTCTGCAGATAAATACTGTTGCTATTGGTTATAAAAGCTGGAAAGTATAAAAAACAGGTATAAAGTAGCTATACCTGGTCGGAGAGAACCATTTTTTTCTCTTAAACATATCTCGATCGACACTTATTATCGGTTCACTTAATCCCGTTCTTCATTCCTAAAATAAAATTCCAACCCTCCATAAAACAACGAATTGCAATAAGGGATTTAATAAAGTGTGCATTTCTCTATAATGCGTACTTCACTCACTGTGTAGTAAACTTTTTTACTATTAACTCTGTATAACATAGGTTATTGCCAACATCTTGATATGGTACAAACACTTTTCACTCTGTTGATCGTCAAGTATTGTACAAGTAGTTGTAGTCAGCAGTATGCAAAACTTGATGGATGATGTCATATCAGCATCAAGTGTCAGCACAATTCCTTTCCTCCAAGCATCGTGTCAATTAACAGCTTTTGAAACGTAGAAAATGCTCCAGAATTATTTTACTATAGTTAATAAAACATTACAAAATTATTTTAGTGCAGAATAAATAATATTACTTTGATCAAAACATCAGTGTAGGTAGTTTATTTTTAAAAGTTTTTAATAAAGAACTGAACTAACACTTATAAAATATTAATTATTTTCACAACTAGATATTGTTTTGACGAGATCTACGTAATACAAATTTAACCACATCGGCCATATTAAATCTATTCTGTATAATATTAATGATATTAAAGATGAAAATTATGTTTGATATTCATTTTAAACGACTTTTCCGTGGGAATGTACTACGACTTTTAAATTTTGTACATATTTTTTCTTTCTATTTTTACTCCTGTATATTTAAAAGGTCGAAAAACGTCGATGATCTTCAACCGACGTGGAAAATATTTGTTTGTTCCTCTACCTATGTGAAAAATGTGCTACATTTTGTGTTTTAGGTAGTTTTCATGTACATATATACATTGTGTTTTTGGACACAATCCTGTAAACTACATCCTAAGAATCACTACAACCCTCATTAGCTTCAATAAAGCCTATCAGAAAATAACCTTTTTTTTGGAAACTCAGAAGTAAAAATTATTATAGGAACAAAGCGCCATGAAGACAAAGCGCATATTCTTCCACGCGGATTTCTTCTTTTTCTGTTTACTTTTAAAATCTCACAACTCAACTAAAACAATCACAGTTGCTGCAACTTGTAAACCACTCACGATGTGCGTAAACTATTTACCGCTTTCTAACATAAAGTGATTCGAAAGCTGAACTTTGGCCAGTTTATTTTTCATATTACGTAATTTAAATAATTAACTAATCGCAATTATAAATTTTATGTTTATAAACTCTTATAAACGGTTATTTATTCTGTTATTAATAAATAAAAAAATATTTGTTTATTAAATATAACGTAAAGTGTATTTGTAGAAAGAGTAAAGTTAAAGCCTAAATTATAATTTCAAAGTTAAAAACATTATCTAATTGCAAACTAAAGAAACACTCTTAACCATTTATGTAAGATTATTGGCAGTACTCGTAGTAAATTATTCAGATTTAAAAAAATCTTCTCATATTGTATTTTTAAGCCATAATATTTATTATGATTCCATATTTTGAAAATACTATTTTTATTCAAAATAAGTTTTTAAAATGTTTACAAAATAATTAAGAAACTACTTTAAAATTATTTTAATATGCTGCCCCATAAATTCTTATTAATTTTTTGTTAGTTTGTTAATGACTCTGTTCTGCCACACACTATGGCTACAGCTGAAATCATAAAATTAAATTTACTTCATTATATATAAAATCCTATATATATATATATATATATATATATATATATATATATATATATATATATATATATATATATATATATATATATATATATATATATATATATATATATATATATATATATATATATATATATATATATATATATATATATATATATATATATATATATATAATGTACAATTTACCCTTTTCTGAAGTAGCTATACATTTATTGTTCCTTTCATTAACATTTCCTTAATATTCATATTTATTTATTTGTATTTGAATAAGATCTAATTGTTTATAAAATATAATGTATGACATTTTCTAACTTCTTTGTTTACAGATTTTCAGTAAGTTTAAGTAAAGTCTATTTATTTGTCGAAGGACATTAAATAAGGCTAAGCTTTAATGGATATACCGGAAGTACAAGCCTTAGTTCTACACTGAAATAGTGGCCTATAAATGTTGGTCGTACTCCATTTTTATAAATAAAATCTACTCGCAAAGTACAAACAAATCTTTTACTGTTTCATTGTTATTTCCATAGTTACGAAAAACTCAATATTTTTGTTTTTTTTTTAAATTCAGAGTAACATAAATTTCAAATTAAATTTAAGAAAATGAAGTCTTTTGATCGAAAAAGTGTTAACCGAGGTACATTGAATAAAACAAAATTAAAAAGAAATGTTAATTCGAAAAATATCCTGAGAAAATTGTTTTTCAATCCCCTACAAATGACATGGCAGAAAATTAAAAAAATATCTTCTGATGTTCTGTACAATCTTGTTGGTAATAAAAAAATAGAAAACCGTAATAAAAAATGTATATCTATTCCACTGAATAGCGGTGAAAGTACTTGTCCATTGTGTTTAGAAGAAAATTTAAAACTGCAGCAAATAACGAACCATGAACAAGGAATCGTCCAACAAACTTTTAATGAGTTGATTCAATCAAATTTCGATTCCTGTGATAAAATAAGTCAGAACAGCACGATGCTTCCCATGTTCGTACAGCCTTTGTTAGACCAACGCTGCCGTATCAGACCAGGCCAACCGAGACTGAAGCTCTGCAAGAAGTACCACGGTAGACAACCAGAGCTCAGAGTCTGTCCTTGCCGGATATGCATCGACAACCTCCGCAGTGACACAGATTGTTCACGTAAAAAGAAAATGTCCTTTGCCGACTTTTATCCTGGTTACTTACAAGGCTCCGTAATTACTATCTACCCGCGTGCCAATCGTGTGTTCAACCAAACATGTTCAAAGTATAGAGCATTTAAGTTGAAACAACCGTCGACAAATAAAATGGATACAGGTATCAATATCAATATGACCAGGAAACAACCACTTCAGAAAAAATGCCAGCTTAAGCGAAAAAAGGGTTCGAGGAAATAAAAGCTATTTCGATTATTTTAGGAAATTGTTTTTAGAAATTTATTTTAACTTATAAAAGAATTTATTTTTAAATAAATATTACATGCTTGTAGAGTGTGTGCTCTTACAGAATTTAAAGCTTTTCCTTAAAATAATTCAAAGAACTGCCTCTTCTGCATATGTTTATATGTAACAAAGCAGTAGGACTATTTATTAGTGAATTTTAATTGGGATGTAAACTATTGAAGCACCCATCATGGTAACACACAGACAAGGGCATTTATACTGAACACCGATTTTAACGTCTAGATACTCTAGATAACCCCCCTCTCTCTGTCTCTCTCTCTCTCTCTCTCTCTCTCTCTCTCTCTCTCTGTCTTTCTGTCTGTCTATCTATCTGTCTGTCTGTCTGTCTCTCTCTCTCTCTCTCTCTGTGTGTGTGTGTGTGTGTGTGTGTGTGTGTGTGTGTGTGTCCAGTTTCAAAATGGGTCCGTTTTCAGATCTTTAAAAATTCAAAATATTTTTACTCAAATTTTATTGTTTTCAGCAAATCTTTTTCTCTTGGACTTGTGTTTTCAACAAAGTTAGTTTCAAAATTGCAGTAGTTTCAAATATTTAAAAGAACATAATTTTCGTAAATCACATGTTTTTAAAAATCTGATTTCACCTTCATAATCAGCATTAAAAAGGCATGCATTTGCGTCTTGAATTTTCAAAATTATTTGAAATTTAATTTAATTTGACAGAGGTCGGGGTTATTTTATTACTTCCAAAAGGTTCTCAAAACGATTGAAATATTCAGCTTTCTCAAGTATGAAGATTTTAATTCTGATTATAATGGTCAAATCCGAATTTCAAAATAAGGTTAGATAAAACATTTATGTTTACATAAATAACGTTTAGCTCCAATTTGACATAAATTTTATTGAAAGTACAAAACATGAAATTGTTTTCCTTTAATTTTCTTTAGAATTTAAGAATTTCAGATTCTATTGACTGCAAGTTTATGATTCGGCTTGTAAAATCATATTTTCAAAAGTTTTTTGACAGAAATATTTATTGATGAAAAATAGCTTCAATCACGTCAGCGTGAAAGTTGCGCCCATCAATCATTTATTAACTGACCTATTGTATGTATTTGGAAGATTAAGGATTTTCTCAGTTCAGACATATTTAAATTAACGTTTCAGGGAGAGATTTTAAATTTAATGCCCTATGTGTTCACAAATTAAAACACATTTAAAATGTTACACTATTATAAATGTATTTGGTGCGTAAACATTTTTAAAACTTTTCCAATTAAATTAAATTAATATAAAATAAATTGATAGAAAAGAGATTGACAAAAAATTGAAATTAATGCGTTACAATTTTCCCAGAAAATCCCATCCGAATGATGTCAACAAAAAATCGCTCTAATTTCTCAAATTCGTTTCATCAAATGTTGAAGAAAAAGAATTTTTCATAATTCAAGTAGAAATTTTAATTGTTATAACAAACTTACTTATAACAAAATTAAATTAAGAAAACAATTCCTGACCAGTGTTAATTTTTGTTTTGGTTATTTATTTTCCCAACCGTTTCTTTGCTTCAAATTTTACGTTTTTGTATTCGATCAAAATGGGATAAAATTTTTATGAACACTTTCTGACAAGTTAGACAGGTTTTTTTATTTTTGTTTAATAGTTCACGGATTTTTAAGGAAAATCCATTTACGGTTAGTGCTTTTGTAAATGTGCTTTACGTTTAATTTTGCTCTACAATGGATTGCTAATTAAATTCTTTAAAACCGATTTTAGAAAAATCTAAATTATTTAAAATTAAAAAAAAATTGTTGGCGAAAAAATAGCTTAAAATGTTTTGTAAAATTGAAAAAAATACCCCTAAATAGGTGTAAACTACATTGGAATAATCATCCGAATGGGTCCATTAATTTATAGCAATCAGTGATATACACAATCACGGTACAAGTACACAAGTAAGTAGCCAATTTTTTCAAATCTGGAGTTCTGAAATCAGATATAACAATTTAAAAAATTTCAAGACACACAATAAACATATTTTCTATATACGTAGCAGATTGTTAGCGAAATGGAAAAAAAACTATTTTAACAAACCTGTTGTCTTTAAAAATAATTGCAGCACACAGCTGTCTCGATGATGTGATAGACGCGAGTTTTCAATAAAATTTGTAATTTTTCTTTCTTTAAAACAGAAAAAAAAGTGTTAACCACCTCTCAAAAAGCACAATCTAGAGGTTAATATCGATGCTCACTTCAAGGTCCCGGGTCTGGGTATTACGATGATGTCTGCTCTAAAAGCTCATTTTTCAATTGAAATTCGCTAATAATTCAAGGCCTTAGTGGCTAACATATTGGTCAGTCTGCTGCGTCTCAAAGTTGTAGGTTCTGAATTGAAGTTATTTACTCTTTTCCGTTAACGCCTGTCATTTATTGTAATTTTCTAGTTACTGTAACTGGCATGAAGTACGTATTTTAAGCAATAATAATAATAATAATTTAATAAAATAAGAATAATTCATAATCATTAATAGTTTGCCCTACTAGGGGCACGCTGTTGTTTTCATTGATTTTAACGCTTGATTACTTTCCGGCCTTTGATACTACTTCCACTTGACGGCTAACTGTATTCAAATTTAATTTGTTTGAGGAATAATTTAGCAAATTTGCATAGTTTTGCATGTTGCCTTGATTCATCTACATTTATGAATTCAGTATTGGGAAGTTTGGCCAGTTTACTGTTAAGCATTGTTTAAGGTATAATTTCATTGATTTAGTACAATAAGTATAAAAAAAATGTTTTCAATAAATTAATATTAATATGAGTCGATGCCTTTTTTCTTCGGCATTCGGCAACCCCGTATGATCTAACTACGCTTTCTCAAAGTATAAAATTTAATAAAATTCGAAAATATGTTAAATCATATTGGTGTTTGTAAGTAAATTTCATTAAATTATAGAGGTGATTTTTTTAAATCTACACTAAAAATAGATATTTTTAAAGGCTATATATTCATATTTTTTTAGAATTTCTTTCTTTTTATTACTTATACAAATATTTTATTGTGAATTTTTAATTTCACGTGTTTTAGTTAAACAATAGATCCTTAACCTCTCCTTAAATAATTAGGGGTAGTTTTAAAAACAGAATTTATTTATCTTATTATTTTAATTTTCTCTTTATTTTTTCACCCAACTTTGGGGTACACTAAATCAATCACTTTTTAATGTTCTGTACCTTCCTCGTAGCCCAGTATTGCTTCATTTGTTGTGATCTTGCTTTTCTTTCTTCGTCAGAGATTTGGATCGTTCGCTTGGATTTGGCTTTGCCTTGGAACCGTTGCTTCTTGTCCTTGGTTATTGTTTTGGCTGTTCTGTCCATGAGCATAGTGTCAGTGATTTGTAGTTATGTTATGTCTTTCTCTGTTTCTCTAAACCAAAGTGGTTTGGCTCTTTTATTAAAAAAAGTAGTCAAATATTTTTTTGTTTAGTCTATTTTTGTCCATTCGGAGGATGTGCCCATAAAAATCAATTCTCCTTTTTCTTATTGTCTCTAATAGTGTTTCAGTTTTTTGGTAAAGAGTTTCATTCCTGATGTGGAGTAATTGGTTGTTACGGAATTTGGGGCCTAAGATTTTTCGTAATATCTTTCTTTCTTTGATCTCCAGCCTTTCAAGTGGGCCCTGGGTTGTGAGAGATAATGTTTCAGCCGCATATAAGGCTTCTGGTTTAATTACCGTATGATAATGCCTTATCTTTGTATTCCAGGAGAGGTACTTTTTTTCTATGAGTCTTTGGTAAATTGGAAGGCTATTTCTACTTTATTTCTCCTAGATTCCATAGCTTTTTTCTCTAGGGCGTTCCAGCTGATCCATTCCCCAAGATATTTGAATTTTTTGACTATCTCAATGTATTGTTCTCCCACTTGAAGCTTTTTTGGTGGTTTTTGTATGTTTGTCACTATTTCAATCTTTTCAAATGAAACTTTGAGACCTATTTTTAACGCTTGCTTCTGGAGTTCAAGAGGCTGTTCCTTAGCTTCTTCCAATGTCTCAGCTAGTAAGGCCATGTCATCCGCAAAAGCCAAACAATTTACCTTAATGCCTTTGTTCTTAGTTCCTAGTCTGATTCCACTATGCGTATTCACGTTCCACTCTCTAACTATTTTTCTAGAGCATAATTGAATAACAGTGGAGAGAGTCCATCTCCTTCTCGGACTCCTGTTTTAATCGCAAAAGGGGTGGAAAGTTCTCCCATGAATTGAACTTTGGAGAATGTTTCCCTGATAAGATTTGTGGTTTTATTATCAAGGTCTAGTTCATTTAGAACCGAGAATAAGGATTCACTATCTATAGAGTCGTATGCTTTTTGAAAGTGTTATAAAAGTGATAACATACGATTTAGCCCTTGACTTTTGGTAGTTCATGATGTGTTTGAGGTTAAGGATTTGTTGCGGACAGGATCTCCTTTTCCGGAAACCCGCCTGGTATTCTCCAAGTTGATGGTATAATTGAGGTTCTGACGCTATGTAGTAGGACTGTTGAGAATATCTATGTTATGTTACGTCAAGGAGAAATATCCTTATGTAGTTGTTAGGGTCATATTTGGATCCTTTTTTAATGAAGTGGATGTATGAGGGCTGTCTTCCAATCATGGGGGATTTTTCAAATTTCTTCAAGAATGTTTCTGAGACTGAATAGCACTTTCGTTGACATTTTTCCAAAGTTCAGTTATGATTTGATTTTCTCCCGAAGCCTTATAATTCTTGAAATTCGATATTATTGATTGGAATTCCTCGACTGTTGGAAGTTCTGAGTCAGGTTTAGTTGATGGAGATATATGAAAGTCCATCTTTAATGATGGTTCCTCACAATTAAGGAGATTTCTGAAATATTCTGCTAATATTCTACAAATATCTCTGTTGTTATGGGCAACATTCCCATCCTTGTCCTGAAATTTTAGAGTTGGTGGATTGTACTTAGTAAATTTCTTCTTAAAATTTTATAAAATTTCTTACATTGTTTTTGGAGAAGTCTTTATTAATCTGCGTAAGTAATTGATTATCCTGAGCTTTTTTGATTCTTTTAAGATTTTTAGTCACCAATTTTCTAATGTTTAAGAAGTTTTGTCTGTTATGTTCCTTTTTCTGTGATTGCCACTGGTGCCATACTTTTCTTCTTAGTTCAATGAGACTGACATTCTTCCGTCCACCACGCATGTTTTTTTTTATTTTAGTTAGTGGAGCAAGTTGTTTAGTTTTAGTTATTAGACTTTCTTTTATTTGATCCCAGTCTTGATTTTGTAAATCAGCAGTGGTGATGTGAAACTCTTTTGACTTAATTATCTTCTCTGGATCATAATTTTTATGTTTTAGTCTGTTGGTGCGTATTTTCCTATTGGGGATAATTTTAAGTTTTATTTTAGAAAGGTAATGATCGGAATTTAAGTTTGTACCCCTAAGTACTTTAACATTTTGTATTTCTTTATTGAATTTCCTTTTAACCACTACACGATCTATTTGAAATTCACCTAAGAGTCGGTTTGGTGTAATCCACGTTTTATGTTTCCTAGGCAATTTCTTGAAAGCTGTGGATTTTTATATCATGTCATGTGCTCTGCAAAGTTCTATGAGTCTAACGCCATTTTGGTTCGTTCTGTTATGCGCTGGGTAATTCCCGACAATACTTCTTCTCTTTCCCTACTTGTGCATTGAAGTCCCCCACAAGTATGACATTATTCCTGTCTGGAATATTTTTGATAACATCATCTAATTGGTCCCAAGATTTCTACCTTTTCTCTATTCTTTTTATTGTCTTCGTTTATGTGGGCATGTGCATTTACCACTATCAGCAGATTTAAAAGTAAGAGTTGAAAGTCTTTCAGATTGTGATTCAAAGCTAATCATAGAGTCCAAAATGTTTTTGGCTATTATGAAACCCGTTCCCAGGTGGGGGGTGTTTTTCATAATTCTTTTACCTGTTTTTCCTTTGTAAATTCTGAATCCCTCAGAATGAAAACCGTTTTCATCCAAAAATCGTATTTCCTGGAGAGCTGTTATGATAATGTTGTGGCTTTTGAGGGTGTCAGTGAGATGTTTTAATTTTCCCGTTTGTAAAAGAGAATTCACATTGAATGTAGCCATGTAATTAGGTTTTCTAAACTTCATCTCGTTTGAGGTTCCAAGACGCTCCGATTCGTCTCTGTGCAATGCTGTAGACTCCCCAGAATCCGAATGTTTGCTTGTGCACTGGTGTGTACCTGAGGTCACAAACTGTACATCACACACTTCAAGTTCTTCCATGATTGATAATTTCTTGGGGGTGACTAATAGAGCCACGAATTTACAACCAAGGTTGTGAGCCCTGGAGGTTATTCTCAGTCGCCCCTAACCTGGAGAACAGATGCTGACCAAAGGCCACCAAATCTGGGAACAAACGCCTTTGGATTTGGAATTGTGAGTTGGTGGTGAAACCACCAGGCTCTTCCGCTCCATCCACCGCTGGGAATTCGAGATTCTTCTTCCGCCGTCAGGATCGTTGACCAAGTTTCACCTTGGTCCAAGGCAGGGACCCTTACAGGGTGCTACCATCAGGAGCCAGATGTACCCCGGTTTTTTTTGCGAGGTGTTACTCCTCCCCCTCCTCCTTCTTCATCCCTTGCGAGATGAAGCCCCGGGCTTGGGACCGGCAATGACGGAGTTTATTTTCGTTTTAATATGGTTAAATTTAACAAATAACATCATTCTGCTACAATACTAAAATCAATTAAAAAAGCATGTTAAGGAGATGAGTCACAAAATTTTTCAACCCCAAAAATATGAAATTAAAAACAATTATCTTCATATTTCTAAACAACACTATAAAAAATGTGTTATATTAAATTGCATAAAACTCTTAAGAAGATTTTAATTTAACCTTTATTTGAAGGTTTTTATGGCTTGAAAGTGTTAGTGACATCCAATTATTTGCATAAATGTGTTAAATTTCATGCTCGAAGGACGTTTAGTTGAGACTGTGTATTTTGATACGCAACTGAATGAGTGAGTAACTGACAACATAGAGCTACATAGATAAAAATGGCTTAACTAATTTACATTATTTTCATTGATAACTGCAAGAAGTGATTTTTTACATTTTACCTTTGCAAAAGATTATTTGTTTAAAGATCTCTAAAGAAATCCAGTAAATGCCAATATCTAAGTCGCGCCGGATTTAAACTTAATAATCCGCATTAAAATTCACGAGCCTTGGTTTCATGAGAAAGATTCCTCCAAAGTTATTTGTTTGAGATTTTGTCAAAATCCTCTTACCGTACTTGCAATCCAGTTCGGGGCGTAACTTTGGTAATGTTTCCAAATCTTCCAAAAGTTTTCCAAAATTTGCAAGTATACCACCTGCTTGATCTCCTGTCTATCCGTCTTTTGAAGGGCAATATTTTTTGCTGGCTATTGGATTTACGTCACTTTACCTGCCTCAGGAAATGTCTCCTTTACGCTTGTTTTCTCTTCTGGCAAGAACAAAAACATATATTTTGTTTGTTTATTGTTTACACAGATATTTGTATATTTTTTCACTTCTATTTTCCTCTCTTTAAAATAAATTTCTTTTATTAGTTCATTACATAAAATTTTTACTTAATTTAGTGTTGTTATTTTTATAGTTACATCAAATTATATTCTTTACATTCCCGTTAAGATTTTTAAGACTTGTCATTATAAAAGTATAATTTTTTACGTTAAAGACTTTTTTCAAAACAAATATCTTTAAAAATTGTGAATTATCGTGACAAGGAACTATCTCGAAGTCATAACGGAAACGATTTTCTTAGATTAATTGTTGTTCTCTTTTGTATCTTACTTTTTTACAATTTCATTAATGTAATCAGTTCCTTCAACAACTAACATTGTAAACCTTTAAATTATATAGCCGGTAAACCCAGACCGGCGTCATAATAAATTAATTAAATTCAAAAACTCGTGGAAAGTCAAAATTGTTATTTGTGTAGTTTTTAATGCTGATTAGAGAGTGAAATTACATGTTCAAAAAAATGAAGACAATATAGTTATGAGTTTTTAAAGAATTGAAATGGACAACTTTTTAAAATTACTGTAGGACTTTTACTGGTTAATGAACGTGTTTATGCTACTAACAAAGTAAATTTTTCACAATTTTGAATCACACACACACACACACATTGTGTATATTTTGAACTCAAATAAACGAGTGTTTCAAGGTCAATAATTTGATGATTTTATATTTTAAAATATGCTGATGTAAGGAAAACTTAAAAACACTATTCTATTATGGAAGGCACGCTGATGTCAAGTTCGACGATTAATATGGTTCAGTAAACTGCGTAACCAGGTGACTGGCTGTTTGGCGGAATTTAAAAGTGATTTAATAGCTTTTAAATTGTTGATTTGGCGTGGAGCTTTCTACCACTTGATGGTTTTGGTTTTGATTAGGATGACTTTTGTACGAGTGACACTGGTACCAAATATTGTGGACGATGATCATGATAATTATCAATAAATTATCAAATAATTGCTGAAGAAAATAAAATGTGTACGCAAAGAAATTATTCTACAATTTAATTCATTTACAATAACCTTAAACTGTGAGAGTTGATTTATTTTAGGTTGCAAAGAATTTAAAAAGATATGCTTTAAATTTCTTATGACGCCATTTTCTCATAGATCAGTTGTTCAGTTAAGGTAGAAAATCCAAAATTCTTAAATGGTAGTTTATTACATTGTTATAATTGTAAAGTTGCCTGTTTTTGTAATTTGTATACAAAAATCAAACACTGCAACTGAGACGAATGAGTTGAGTGGTCATTGACAGACGTTGGTTCAGTAGTTTAGGCAGTAGGAGCGTTAATGTTTATTATTTGTTTTTCTGACGGTTTTTGAAATTTATTAATTTTATTTTAAGTTTATGCAAGAAATGCATGCTATAAACTTGATGAACAACATGAAACATCGTTGAACAAAATTAATTAAAAGTTTAGGTTTTAAGCGCGTAAATGTATAAATTTTGAAAATTTGGTACAATTTTTTGCAATTTTTCAATGGTAAAATTACATATTTTTGGAGGTTTTATGCAACGAATATATTTTATAATCCGAACGGATAAAACGAGTCATCGTTGATCAAAATCGGTTCTGTAATTTGGGTTGTAAAAGCGTCAATGTTGAAGAAGGAGAAAAAAGTTGAACGTGCCGTTTTGAAAAAGTTTTCTATGTTTTCGCTCTACCGATTTTCAAAATTGTATTTTTAATTCTGACCACTTCGTCGTGCTCCTTAAGGTAATATTACTTCTAACTCTATTGGGATTTTGTTTTTTAAAAATAGTACTTTTCATTTCCCGTGTAAATTCACTGAGGAAGCTTGGGTGACTTGGCGAGGCAGTACGCAGCCTTGATATTTAAGTGATGTGAATGAGAAACTAAAATCTACTGAAAGCGGGCAATATAGTGAACACTTATTATTAAAGGATTTATTAAGTAAAGCAGAAAAAGTAGTTGAAAACTCTATCAAAATTGTAGACAAGTATAACCAGGTCAGGTGTAATTAAAAGTAATTAATTTTGTAATAGCGATGCATTTGATGGATCGCTTGGCAGTAATTACTTTTATTATAAATATCAAACGTTACAAAGTGAAGTAGCCCATTATAAGGTTGTTGCAAATAAATGAAATGCTTTAAGTGAAACATAGTTTAGAATACTCTACATAAACAGAGCAACAGTGGCAATTGTTAAGTCAGAGTGAGAGAGTAATGGAGGACTTAGGAGATTAGTTCGAACACTGAATCGTATATTGTGCATCCTTACATACCGATCTAATAATAAAGCTTTACTGGCAGTTTTAAATTATAATTAAAATTACTGTATTTGGAAAATAACACAGGAACTCCTTCATTGGTGGTTATTTTTGTACCGATAACTAGGGTCAGCTTTACAGAGAGTAAATCCATATTTAAAATAGAATTTCTTAAGACCGATTCTAACGATTTTCTTAAAATTTTCCAAAAATGCAGTCGATTAGTATCCAAAAAACGTAGATAGTTATAGCTCCAACAAAATGCTATTTGGAAGGTAATTGAAAAAATGTTTTTGTCTTATTCATGATTTGCTTACCTGACATATTTAAGAAGAAAATTACACTAAATTACTAAATTACCCACTAATAATTTATTGAATTACTAAATTAATAAATTACTAAATTACCAAATTACTAAATTACCAAATTAAAAAATTACTAAATTACCAAATTACTAAATTACTTAATTCTAAATTACTAAATAACTTAATTACTAAATTACTGTAACACTAAATTACTAAAACTCTTAATTACTAAATCACTAAAATACGGAAAAAATACTGAATTACTAAATAAAATTTGATGCGGGTCTTATAACACAAGTTATTGTTGCAAATTTCAACTAATGTACGGTTCCAGAGTAAATCGAAAAAACCAAAACTGTGACAGCTGTTGGTATTTTTTCTCTAAAATCAACAGCCTAAACGTTTGTATTTAAAACTTTATACGATACTTTCAAACTCTGAATCTTCAGACGTTAACAAACTTAAATCACAAACAGAAGAAATTTTAAGAAATCAATACAATTTTCACGTTATTCAACCAGTTTTTCGTGGGAAAATTATTAAATGAAAAAATATTTGTATATAAAATTGTTTTTAACCGCTTGTTTAATGCAGCTAACGTTTGGAGCGTCGTAAGCAATAGGTTTTTTTACATAAATACTTTTAAAACGTTCAAGCAATCTGTATAGTCCTTCAAATATGTCAGGGTACAAACCAAAATTACCTAGTTTAATCATATTTTTGACGTGCTTGTTTTACATCTGCTTCAGCGTGAAATCTATAACTATTATTTTCTGCCAATAAATTAATCAATTAAAGCGATGAAAGCGTTGACAAAATTAATTATATTTTAATTACACCCCTTACCTCGTTATTCCTCTAAAATTGATGTGTCATATTTACTTTAGGTCACAATCAGTTTTTAATACATTTTTGGTAAACATACATACAATGTAAATGACGTAACAATATATCATAACGGAATTGACATTTTTAATGACATTGAATCGATAACGAATTATACCGAAAGGTATTACTGTTAAAAGGAGTATAACATTAATTAAATACCAACAGCACATTAAAAGAGTTTAATATAAAAATTGCACTGTTATTACTGTTTAAGGACTTTGCACCAAATTTATCAACATCCATTTCGCTATACTTTAAAAATATTTTGTGTTTCTCAAATCTTCATTTATTGAAAGATAAATTTCAGTTGAAATCACTTAAAAAGTATAACTTAAACTATTGTACTAAATTTAAATTTACTGAAATTTAAAATCTTGCATTGGTATTTCTAACACTTATAACTAAAATTTAAGATAAATCGCTAAATATTTATTGTAGAAAAAGTTGATTTATAAGAACTAATATATTCACCCTAATCTCTGAAACGTATATAATACAAAAATAGCCTACTTTTTAATACTTTCTACGTCCAAAATAGTGTTAGTCAATATTAAACTAATTAATTTGTTGTTTATAATAAATTTCTAATTTATTCGAGAAAAATTTTAGCAATTTAGCTTAAATTTTAGATATCAGTGAAAATAGATCAGTGCCGTTTGTGTAATTTTAAATTTACTACTCTATTTTAACTTCTAAATTTAAATAATTACTGAAATTTAAATTGAAAAATTCAACAGATTCAGATAGGTTTTGTTATAAGAGGTATAAAGGAAGTTTGGTGATTGTAGTTTCTGTCCGGGATCACTTGAAAATCGCATTCGATAGTTATAGACAAAAACCGATAATGTCTTGTTTATTGAAATTGATTCGTCAGATTTTTACCAAATACAAAATACAAATTTTAAAATTAGCCTTGAATTTTATTGCAGCGTTTTTGAAAAAAAAGATATTTTTGGTTTTAAAGTAAACCGAAAAAAATAAACCCTGGCCGCCGGAGTATTTTTTCGATTTATGTTCAGACAGTAAATTACTTTTATTTTAAATTTATAAACGAACTGAAGTTATCAGTCTCCATTTATTATCAAATTTTGAGCGAAATTTCTTTAAGAGATTTGGTGATAACAGTTCCAATTTTTCTAGTAAATATTTTTTTATACAAAATTTCTGTGGAAACGATTGAATATAAAAAAGTTTGTTAATGTTTCTGCACAATTTATTTATTTGAGCTTTTTTAATTACTAATACCGTTTGGCAGGAACCACATATTCTCTTTGGTGCACTGTAGTGCAACATTCCAGTTGAGTTTGTATAATTTTCAATTGTAAGTAAGAAATATTATGCACTTTGTTTGCACCATTTATTCCAGTTCTAATCTGTTTGAATTGCGTCCCATTTTCCAAATCCTTTTTTAGCACAAAACAGCTGTTTATATTTCACAGCATATATATTTTCTATAACACTTTGTTGCCATAAGTCTTTCTGTAACAAAAATTACGTTATAAACATCCCTGTTGTTTAGAAACATTGCATGAAACAATTGGTAGCGTATACATAAATCTCTGGGTAGAAAAGCTTGACAGATGGTGGCCATTAATTCAATTTGTGGCAGACGCAACGGACAGACAGATGCCCTACATGTTTCATTCTAGACAAATAAGAAGCTTGTCACAAATGTTTTTTTTTTACCAGTTATGCAAATTCCTGGAACAAAAACATTTTTAGCTTAGTTTAAATAATTTTTGTTGTTAATATTTCAAATTAAATTTTAATAGGTGCAGTAACTAAATAAGAAAACACTCTCCCTGTTTAATTAAATCTTCACATTTAGTTCAGTCATAAAGACATATTTATATTGAATAATTTATAAGAAATATATATATATATACTATTTATAAGAAATGGTGCAAAAATAATAAACAATGTTTCCAACGTTCAAATGTAAGTTAAGACGCTACTGACAAAGAAAACTGAATTAACAAAATCGGTTATCTTATTTTGATCGGTTAATTAAACATTTGAAGGCGTGTGGTTGTATTTGAATCTTCTGCTATTCCTTGACTTACAACTTTACAGATTTATGTAAGTTCAAGAACGAAAAAAGATAACTGATGATTAAATGTTAACATATAAGAAGAAAATTTATAAAAAATTTTATCTGTTAATTTTTAATACATTAATTTACAAAGTATAACTAATTAAATAAAAAACAAAGAGAATATAAAAATGTTATAAAGAATCATAACTGACGTAAGCGTCAAGGAAATTTTCGATTTACCAGTGAACTGAACTTTTTTTACAAATTTACAGCACTAACTTGTATTACGAATCTTGATATGTGGACAAAATTTAAACGAAATCTGATGTACTAATTTTGATAAACCAAACAATGTTTTTCGTTTTTACGATTGCTCTTGAAGTGGATTTTTGGTAATATATAATTTTTTTTTTGTTTGGATAGTTAGTTACAACTAAATTAAGGCGGAGCTAATACACAAGAAGTTTGCGTACCTTACTGTCATGCTTAAAAGGCTATATTTTCTTCATATTAGTCTCTAGGTTGGAGGACTGGTCTTGCAGATCTTGTTGTAGTTAGATCAAATAGTAGAACTAGTTAAGGAAAAACAAAGAGAATATAAAAAAGTTATAAAGAATAATAACCGAAGAAAGCGTAAGAAATTTTAAGAACAAAAATTGCTGTTCAGGATAAGTCGGAATAACAAACTGTTAGATGTTTACCGAGAGACTTTATTAAAGATTTACTTTTGCGCCACTAATTAAATGTGTTTAACTTTATCACATTTTATTGTTTCCAACAGAAACATTATATTTTACACTGCTTTGGAAATTCTGAACGCACATCACAATGAGCATTAAAAGCTGCATTAGTTAAATATTCAAATCACATTTAAAATTTAGCTGGTTACAATCATGATATCCAATTGGTCGCCATTGTGTAACTGTTGAATGGATTTTTCTCGGTAACAAACTAGTGCAAGTTATTATCAAAAAGATATTTATTCCAATTGGAATTAAATCTGGCCAAAATTCTTAACGCTAACTTGTAACTGACAATTTTAACAACGACTGAATGTGCGCTGATTTATGGCCAGGGCAAAAACCATTTAGGTATTACAGGTAATAAACAGGTAATTAATGAAATAATGTTTACAATGTAACTGCAAAAACCAATGGAATCAGTAATTAATTTTAGCTGTGGATGTATTATATAAAATTAATTTAAATTGTTTTCTTTTTTCATCTTGGTAAACTTGTATTTTAATAACAGAGAACCAGCAGGGGTAGAAAAAGGGTTTTCAGTTGGAGTAGGGTTGAATTTATGACACTGGATTGAAGACTAATTAAAATGCAGCTTATACAATTTTAAATATTTACAGTGAATGTAAAAATGAAAAGGTATTACAAAAAAAGTGATTTTAGATATTAATTTGGAAAACAGAACTGATTAAATATAAACAAAAACGAATCAAACGTTATATTTTATTATATTTATTTTTAGATAAAAAGTATAAATTCCTTGAAAATCGTAAAACAAGGCATTATTATTTTTGCAATATTTAAAAATTAAACAGATTCAAATTAACACAAAAATATCTCAAATATGGAAACTCAAATTGACATTAGAACTACAGCTTTTAAAAAAAAATAAAATCCAGTAAAAGCAAAACTTATGGCTAGTTAGATGCAAAACTTGTTGTTTTGTAATCAGGTTTTTTAAATCAAGACTGATAAAAAGCGATTTTTTCAAAGTAAATATTTATAAATCCATTCCGTACAAAACATTTAATAATAAAATTTATTTAAATTGCGATGCAATAATGTAAAATCAATCTTGACGAACATCTAACATTGTACGTGTTCGATTAATGTAAAAAACATAAATTGCCTTTAAATATGTGTATCAGTTTAAATTATATAGCAAAAATCTGTTAAGTTTTTTTGATATAATAACTCATTTTATTAACGATTTTTATCGATACCTGTTGGACTAAGATTAGTTAGTTAAAGTTAATAGATTTTATTTAAACTGCTATTAAGCTACATTTAATTGTTACCTTCAAAATAGTACTTAAGCAAACTTTGTACTTATCTATTACAGAGTGTTAGTATCTAGATACTCTTGGATAAGAGAAAGTTGTTCAGTTCTTGTAAACCTTTTTCTTTTCTAGAGGAAAGTATTAATTTAGTAACTTTACGTTTACAAAAAGTACTCTTTGAGAAAGCATGGAATACATGCTTTTCCACTTGAATAGATTTTCTCTAACGTCCTCCAATCCTATTTGATAAGTGGTAAAACGTGTAGACCTAAGTGCCATTGTACAATACTGTAAGTATTCCTTTGTGAATAAAATTGCATCCGTTATAATATATATATATATATATATATATATATATATATATATATATATATATATTAAACTTATGAATGACTGTTTAGTACTTGATGGAAATACATTATAATTAATAAAATTGTACTGATTCGACAATATTTATATAGAATGTCTTTCCAACCAATGTCTCATTTGTTACAGCATTGGCAAGACTACATAATCCTATAGTGTTTAAAGAAGCCTTCACATTGCTGTAACTAGTGACAGCTTTGTTGATAGGACAGTTTTAATAAAAATTATGGAATTACTGCAAAATGTTTTAATTCATGTTTTATATATATTTACATTGATGCCTCAAAAAATCCTCATTTCGAAGTCCTGGGTCTGGGTCGGCAACTCCAATAACAAAAAATTCTCTAATTATTAGAATGTATCAAAACTATTATAATTGAATAACATCATGTATAATATTCATGTATATTATATATGTATATCATGTATTTTATACATGTATATTATGTATAACATATTACAATATATTTTTCTATTTTTTATTTTATTTTACATCAAAATTTTAAAAAGGAATCAAGAAAAATATCAAAATAGCGATCGTTAAATAAACCTTTAAAAATCATATATATTTTATTTTACATATTTTTTAGTATCTCATTTAACCACGGTTCTATTGTAATCAGCGTAAATTAGCGATTTAAAATTTTTTAAGTTTAAATACAATTACAAAAATTAACAACGTTTATAGAGTGATTGACATCGTAAGCATGAAACTTCTGCAAAATAATAGCGTTTCTTTTTAAATTATATTCCATCAATTTTACGAGATCACGTTGATTTTGTATTAGTGAATATCTTTAAGAAAACGAAATACGGGAACGGCTGCCATGACAGAACTACGGCTCGCGACTTAGAAACTCGATCGATCCGAATTGATAGATATTCGATAATTTCAAGAAAACAAATTACCACACACACACACACACACACACACACACACACACACACACACACACACACACACACACACACACACACACACACACACACACACACACACACACACACACACATATATATATATATATATATATATATATATATATATATATATATATATATATATGTGTGTGTGTGTGTGTGTGTGTGTGTGTGTGTGTGTGTGTGTGTATGTGTGTGTTATATATTTATTTATTTTAAAAATTCAAATACATTTTAATTAAAAAAATTATGATGGTCAGAGTTCAATTTAACAATTTCGATCTAATTTTAAAATTCCAAATGACAATACATACCGATTATAAAAATGAAATCAAGTTTTCGTGAAAGCGTAAGAAAGAAAAATATTGTTTGGAAATTGGCTTCCATCATGTCAACTAGACAGTGTGTTGATGCGACAATTTTGAATTCGATGATTGATTTTAGCACAAATTTTGTATCCGCCAACTAAAGGAACAGTGACGCGAGGTTGGGTATTTTTCCTAGTTGTAGCAATATTTTTTCACGCTATACAATTGAATGCATAAAACACTTGATATAAACAAGTCCAGGCCAGTGGACGGTGCTCAAGTTATAGCTGGTAGTAAATCAGCCCGAAAAGACACTTGGTGCTGTGTCGCCCCACCTATCCACTGTCGCTAACAAATGGGCAGTGAGCAGCGAGTATGTTTTTAATAAATGAATGTGGGGGGGGTAACTGACTTTGCAAATGAATAAACAAAATGTTTTGAATTTATTACAATTCTAGGGCATGTTTCACTGTTATATTTTTATGGTGAAAAATATTTGAAAAGAGACAATATCATTTTTTTTTTGTTCTGACACGGTTGAACTCGAAATGAAATCATTATGTTAGCTAATGTATTTAGTCGTAATAAATAACCAGGGCACGAAGCCGTCTAGCTGACGTAATGCAAGCAAATTTCTAAATGAATTTTACAGTCATTAATTAATCAGAAATCACGCTTATATTCTGCAATAATTATCATTCAAACTTTTTTTGAATAAAATTTTAAAATAAATAAAGTAATAATATATTAAACTAAAATAAAATAGTAAAACGTATTTCCAATAAGTTAAAATTTTAGTGGAAATACAAAAGAAAATTCCGGATTTTCTTATTTCAATAGGTTCTGAAAAATTCAAAATGCCTACTTAAGCATATTATAACTCTGATTACGATGGTGAATTTAAATTTTTAAAAACATGTTGGCCTAATGATAACTTTTTAATGATTGTTAAACGGATTTTGCTGGTTGCATAAACGGATCACACGAAATTGCATAACCGTTTATCAAAATCGAGTTTTTTTTGGCGGTTCGAATAAATTGGATCGAAATGTTATATATAAAGTGTACCAAGACTTGTGCTAGGTTTACTACCTGTGTTTGGATCTTACTGTTATGGCCGATCTACTTAGCTCGGTTTCCAATGTGTATTCCTTAATAAGGTATTACAATAATTATTCTTCACAAAATTGTTAGATCCACAGTTTAACAGATTTTAAAATAACCTGCGACTTCGAATTTTATCTGGTTCGAACGTTTTGTAAGAATATACGGGCGGATACCTATGATTGATGCATTCTTGAAATTCTTGAAATGTTCAATCGTAAAAATTCCACACATAAAAAGCGTCCCCGATCTCTCAAATCGATCACCTTGCAAAATTAGAATTCTTGAAATTCCATCCGGTCTTTTGTTAAACTATTTAGGTAAGGAAAACATAAAAGTTATCACTTTCCCTATGATCGGTTTGTATAGTAACAGAGAACTGTTTTACAGCTGATATTTATTATTATCTTTCATATTTATTTTAAAACACGTTTTTACCAAAAAGGGTTTTAAAACAATAAAGATTTAAAAACCTAGTTCAAGTCCAATGGGAACCACGTGTGTTCAAATTCCGCTACAGACTTTAATTTTTTTGTAATAAATGATCATTTTAAAATATTATGACTACAAATTACATTGTTCGGGTATGCAAAATTTCAGGGCTCTAAGTAGTCGGAAAGTGGGATTGAATTAGATTTTAAGATTCTGCCCTCACAAACGAACACAAAATAGTTATATAAACGCTTGTAACATAAGTCTTTATTATTAAAAAACAAGTACATTATCTTTGTTGTTTGGTTAGACGGAAAACGCTTACTGTTTGAAGGGCAGCTTACCGTCAGACCACGTGTTTAGTAACTTACATTTGAATAATAATATGTTTGCTTGTTGGCTTTAGAAAAGATTATTTTAATATCATAATTAAAATAAATAAATAACATCATAGTATAATAATTAATAATTAATATCTTAATTAAAACATAAATTTAGACGGAACAATATTCTTATTCAACTTTTAATATAATTCCTTTAAAATGATTTTAATATTATAATAATATTTTATTCTCTTAAAGTACTTGCTTAAATTAGCCGCAATCAATTAGAAACAAAAATATTTTTTTAATTTATGTTTTCTTCTCGTAATTACAAGTGCAATATTTACTATATATTAGGAAAAATCCTAACCAATATTTACAGTAAAAGTGATTAGTGCAAACAAAAGGGTATTTTGACGTAAAAATCAAATAATGTACCCATATTAAAATAAATTCACAATAAAAGTAATCAATCATTCTACCTATGTACTTAACAATATAACATATAAAGTAAAACCTCGTTATAACGCACTCCGATACAAAAAATTCCCTGATATACAGATTTAAAAAAAAAACTCCCTTGTATTAAGTAGTATTTTAGCTTATAACTGAGATATAACAATTTTTTTCGGCTTGAGGTAGATCGTAAAATAATTCATTAAGAATATCTAAAGTAGAACGAATACCTCTAGCTAACGAATAAAACGCATTTTTAAGAACCGTACAACACAGTTTGTAGTGCCTCAGATGCACGTCTCGTCTTAAAAACGATATTAACTTTACGTTTCTCTTCCCCCCCCTTCTACCAACAGTGAGTATTGTCTGCGACGTAATGCACCGCGTACCGTTTTGTGAACACGCAGTGCTTTTTTCTTTAAAAAAAGTTCTTTGAGTAAAAATATTGTGAAATCCATAACCGAGCTGGAGTGGTATTGGATACTGTAAAACGCCAGTCAGCTAAACAATTCAAAATTATACGATTTTTTATTTATAATCTTGCACAACATCGTTGTCAATTCTGAATAGTACATGTAAGTTTTAAATAGATATTGAAAGGCATACATGTAACAAACCGTAATACTTTTTAATAAGCGTTTACTCTTTTTAAAGTAATACTCATGTTTCATTTCTGTATGATTCTGAATACTGTCAGTAAGGCCTACAATTGAAAATAATTCGTAAAATGGAGGTTGAATTCTGATCCATTCTTTAAATAGAGGTTCTCATACTTTTTGTAGAAATTCCTTTCGTAATGAATATCGAAACCATTTAACCTTAAATATCGGAATATCCTTAAAAATAACTCCGCTTTTAAGGATATTCCGATATATATTCACTACAGCGAGGTGCTACCGTATAACGATATAACCCATGGCATGTAAGTAAACTGTAATATAAGAAATAACAAATTTAGTATACTTCGGTGCAGCAAACACACACACACACACACACACACACACACACACACACACACACACACACACACACACACACACACACACACACACACACACACACACACACACACACACACACACACACACACACACACACACACACACACACACACACACACACACACACACACACACACACACACACACACACACACACACACACACACACACACACATACACATATATATAACATTCAGCACTATACAAGAAGTAAGGAAACATATACGTTTATTTCAGTTATTTTTAATAACCGCTTACTCAGTATCCTCTATTTTGAAACACATTTTTATACAACTTATAAAGGTTGTATAAACTAACTTAGTTTATTCTTTTAGACATTATATATAATGTCTACCATAGCATTGGCAGACAATTTAAAGTTTTGGTTAATACGAAGTTCAATGCTTTTCCACAAGGTCATATATACTGTAAAGAAATATATTTAATAAACGCGTATATTAAATATACCTCAAAAATGACGAATTTCAATATCACCATTCATTTCACAGCTTAGTTTCCAATTTATAATTGTGTGTACAGAATATATGGAATTTCGTATATTATTTAGCAATACGTTGAAACAATTCGACCTGAGATAAACAAAAGAGTTTCAAAATATTCTAAAATTTATTTTTGATTGGTTTATAGTTTTTCTTAGCTTCTAGTTACAATTTTAGTTTTTGGTTGTTTCAGGGTACCCATAGATTTGTTCGTTCCGCCATTCTAATGCTTCATCTGATAAAAAAATTAATATTATATATATATAATGTGTGTTTGTGTGTGCGTAAATTTTTGAATGACACAATTTTTAGCTTATTTTTTGCACAAATTTACTTTTTGAATGAAATTATTTTAATAAAGCTTTTTTGTATTATGCAAAGAGACCTCAGATTTCTTTATTAGCCACTCACCAACATTCAATTTCATACTTAAGCCCAATGTATATACACGCATGACATATTTTAAGTGTAATTGTATCGTAACATTTACGCTAACAATAGAACGTTTTAATTTAAAAAAACATATTTTTTGTGTTATCGTTTAATATGATGAAACCAAGAAACTTTAGAATATAGGTAAACACCTATAAATTTAATTTGCTCTACTTTATATACAGGAAGACAGAAATACTAATTATAATGTCTATAGCTTTTAATAAACTTTTCATTTTGAACATTAACTACCATAGCATTGGCAGACAATTTCAAGTTTTGGTTAATACGAAGTTCAATGCTTTTCCACAATATACTGTAAAGAAATATCATCAGGAATATTACGTATGTTACTTTGGTAATAATTTTTGTCGAAATTTTATCAAATATAACGGTAATTATATTTGCAAAAACGTTAAATTAATACAAACAATTTTTTATTTTTTTAAGTGGAAAATTTTTTAAGCTTGTGTGTAATTTGTATCTGTAGGATATAAATGGGTAATATTTATGTTCAACCAATAAATTTCGTTCAGATTCGCATGAGCTAAATTATCAAACAGGAACGTGAAAAACTTTCTACAATATTATTTCTTTTTTCATATTCTTCTTCTTCTTGCTACGTATATTATCTGAAGGTGTCATAATAACTTTAGCATGTGTACAGTTTTCTTGAATATATTGCGATTTTTTAAAACTTATATTTAACTCTCTTGATTTGATTTTTAAATTGTGCACTTGTGAGACAAGCGAAGTATCAGACCGAGCAGAAAAAGCAAATAAAAGCTAGACATGAAATAGGTTATAGAAATATAAAGGGGAAATATTTTCTAGACACTACTGTTGTCAGGAAAGCGAATAAAACAAGACACTTGTTCTGTCTTTTGTTATACTGTAATTTGGTTTATTCTGTTGTGAAACAATAAAATAGCTTTTTCACTGACACTGTTAAGAATAATTTCATTTATTTTTTGTTTCTGATATTTTTTACACTTGTTAGTAATAAATCGTACCCTATATACGCGTTTATTAAATATACCTCAAAAATAACGAATTTCAATATCACCATTCATTTCACAGCTTAGT
The DNA here is from genome assembly GCA_022606455.1 of Callitettix versicolor. Classification (NCBI taxonomy): domain Eukaryota; kingdom Metazoa; phylum Arthropoda; class Insecta; order Hemiptera; family Cercopidae; genus Callitettix; species Callitettix versicolor. The sequence goes on from CM040191.1 coordinate 30,592,904, forward strand.
TTCCAATTTACATTTCTTATGAATAAGCTTTCTCTTCAGTTAAAATGTATGTATTTTACTCAAAATATTGATTATTTTTTTATTTCCCCACATATGTGGAACGCCAAATATAATTATTGTTTTTTTCAATTTTTATTTGTTTTATTAAAGTCTAAATTTTATAGCAGTTAGACAAATGAGGACGAGGGAACAGAGCTAACGGAAAAAGCTTACGGCAGTAACTAGATTTCGAACTTACGAACTTGATGTGTGTAGTTCAGTCTCGCAGTAAAATAATCGGTATTGTTGTTACCTCGATCAACAAAACCTAAAAATGTTTTTAATGATTAATTGTTAATAAACATTTTCCATCATTTATGTACACATAAGAATACACGACGTTTCGTGAATGTGGTTAAAAAAAATCAAGTCAACTACAAAATTACTTATCCGAAAAATAATTCGTGATAAATATGTAGTCAACAGACAAACCTATAAGCCACAAGAATATAGAAATAATGCTTTTGTAGTTATATCTAATTAAAAATAAACTCCAATATTTTAATAAAACTACATCTTTTTAATTTTACAAAAAAAATGGGTTTCACAACTAGATCCAAGGCTAGGAATTTGAGATAGATTTTATTTGATTAATCGTCTTTATTTATTTGAGGCGACGCTAGGACCATTACGTCCTCTCTTATTGTTATAAGTTGTTAACCTCACAACAACTTATAACAAACACATACATTAAAAAAATAGAATTATAGAAATAAAATAACATTTACAATTTCAGTATTATAATTATTAATATTTTTAAATAAAATAAAGCAAATATACTCGTTAAATAATTAATTTTTAAAAAAAGAAAACGAAGTAATACGAACAGTATTTATAATAAAATAAATTTTAACTGATTAAATAAAACTAAAAATTTGCAATGTAATAAAAACATTCTCTACAATAAGCCTTATAAAAGAAATAAATAAACCTGCCTCATGAACAAACACACTCTCAACTGAAAACAGCCCATACCACAGATAGTTAATATTGTTTAAGTGACCTTGAAAACTGAGGTTGGGCCATTAATCTACTTAAGGAATCTCATATCGAGATCTACAAACGACACACAGATACAGTACAAGATTTGTTGTACATGACAGTTCTATGCTTTGGCTTGTACTTTTAGTACTTATATCTGAGGATAAAACAAACTTATTTGCAAAGTAAGTCTACTGTACAGTTTGAAGAACAGCATATAATGTACTTGAAATATACACTAATGACACCGGAAATCATTTAATTTTGAAAGATTTAATTTCTTGTAGTAAGAGCTAATACTATCATCACGTTTAACGTTAAACTCAAATCGAACTCAACTTTGTGTACCTTGTAACGTGTTGGCAAAGTCATGTCATTAACTACAATGTCACAGTATGTAATGTTATTAGATTTAGATACAAACGTAACGTTAAAATTTTGTCCTAAAAAAATTCAAGAAATTCGTAGCACTTTAAGGACTGCGCATTAAAGTGTGAAACTTAAAAATGAAGAGTTCTTTATCAAAAGTGAGCAAAAAATGCGCATAACATGACCTTAAAATAAACAATGCAAATCATACACTCATTAACTTAAAACATTGAAATTTACAGTTAACAAAGAGAAAAATTTAATATTAAGAAAACACATCTTAATATACAATATCTGAAAAAAGATATACAACATAATGAATGGTTTGACTGCATTTACTTCTTAATACGAGCAAAGTAGGACAATATTTTCGGTGGAAACTAATCCGAATAAAATAAAAAGGAAGATGAAATCAGAAGGCAATGGTCAGGTGGAAAACAAGGAACAGCTTCTCAATAGCAGCTGATCTGATTATAAATGATGAAAACCTCGAGGAAGTAAAATATAAAAAGGTATTCGAAGGCAAACCTTAAACGTTACGTTGTTGGTTTGTAGCACTAATTATAGAAGCAATTGGAGGTATTAAACAATTATCTATTAAAAAAATCATGGCATATTCATCAATCAATAACATAGGATGAATTATTACAAACCCAAAAGAGGTAGACTTAAAAGCTCAGTACAAATATTGGTATAAAATTAAATCATACAAATATTTGCAATTCCATAATAAATGTGCCACAAGGCCCAGCTGTTCGGCCGTCACACACAAAGTTTCACCAACCGTAGTAATATTTGAATAAAATTACAAAAATACTACAAACTACTTTTCTCTGTAAGATAAAATTGTAAAAATATTATTACGTTTTAAATGAACAAAATAAAAGATTTGAACAAAATTCAATACTGAATTATTACTTGCTTAAACGAACGTTAAATGAGACTCAGGCAGAATTCTAGTTCACTTGATCATCTACAGGGGACTCGGTGGTCGATTTGGATAAAGCATCAGTCAGTCTGCTGCGTCTCTGAACTGCGCACCTAAAGTTCTTAGTTCTAGAAAACTTTTTCCGGAATCAGGCTCAGTTTTATCCGATTATATGTGACCAGTCAATTAACATATAATTGACATATATTATAACATATAATTGGAAGATAAATATTCATCTTATCTTTAAATAGTTGAGGATCTGTTCCCCAGCCTCATTCCTCGTGTCCTCTTCGCCCACACAATTACGTCTCGAATACTTCGTCTAGGTATCCTTCCAAACAAACAGATCATTTTTTGAAATGCACATTCACCTTTTTAAAGAAATATTTTTTTTGAAAGAATTTATTTCAGCAAGCGCCTGTTTTAATGACGGCTTCATATTTTCTATTACATCGTTAGAGAACCTGGTTACATTATAAATTAATAATGTTATTATTTCGCTTTTATCAGTTGCCTGCTGTGAGTACTTTTCATATCAGCTGTTATAAACTAAAGTACATAAATGTATTATTTCTATGGAATCTTCTCAAAATATACTTTCGTATTCGCAAGCAGAATGATCTTCTTATAAAGATTTTCTAACGCAACTCGAAGTGAATTATATTACTTAAAAAGTTAAGTTTGTACTTAACGTTCAAATAATATTCCGATGTCTAAGCTTTGCAAAAAGTTTTAAAGCCTCCGAAGACAATAACAAACCACTTTAACAACTTGGAAATGCTCCATAGCTTCCGAGTTTTGAAACAAACCAATTAATTGTCGCAAAGAGACCCAAACTTTGCTCCACAAAGGCATAAGCGCAAGAAGTGAACCTCGCAGAGCTTGTTATATTATTTTGTTCTTCAAGTTTGTTAAATACTTCTTGTTATAGCGCTTCAAGTACTTGGTCTTTTTTCACAAAGTACACAATCCGTTATGTATAAATATAAAATTGAGTTTATTTTTAACTACCTTGAGTTCAATTTTGGTTGCGTCACTTTTTGTTTGACAACCGATTCAACGGAATGGTGGATTTTCAATCGAAACGTTTCAAAATGTTTTATTTGTTGATAGGTTTGTTTTTTTTAAGGCGAAAAGCACATTAAGGCTATTATCACCTCCCTAAATGTAAGTGTGAGTATAAAGTGTTAAAGTCGTAAATGTAGTGTTGTAAGTGACAGTGTATGTTAGACTCGGGTACCGCAAGGAATATCTAAATCCTCTCTGCGGGGATCTGTTGATAAGAGTAAAGTAGTATGTTTCGAGCTAGAGTTTGTCTTATGAGAGTTCGCATGTTTTTGTTACGTGTATCGAAATTGCATAATTAGCGCCTTAAAACACTTTTACCTTGCCATCGACCGACACACACACACACACACACACACACACACACACACACACACACACACACACACACACACACAGCTTGATTAAAAACACTGACTAAATTCAGGGACTTGAAAACAAATTCACCCGTCATATCTCAAAATAGACTTTTTTCAAGATCTTTAGACTGTATCTCTAAGTATCTTGTACAGTAGTAAAATAAAATTTGCATAATCTGTAGAAATACAAAGAACAATTTCATTATTATTAATACATTTTTAGTCAATCTAATTATTTTAATTCCTCTTTGCAGCTTAGAATAATAACTTTCTCTAAATACGCATTTAAATTTAAAAATTAAATTCATTAAACGGTTGAAAAAATGTCAACTAAACAATAGACAGAATTATGAAACATAATTCTCAATTAATTCACGATGCATTTTGAATTTGTTTGTCAAATACAAATACATATTTCATAACTACAGAAACAGTGTACACTTTGTATAACAATATTCTCAAGACAGGTTGGGAATCTGTTCAGAATACACGTTTCCATAATACTTCTTACCAAACGAGTAACTCTTAAGAATACGACCTGAATAAAACACAGTTTAATATCTTCGTCTACGGTAGTTATAGTACTCGATTATTTGAATAAAATTACATTCAACGCCTTTTTTATTACAATATTGGTTCTGAGTTTTTAGGTTATTTCTGAATTCGAAGTGTTTTTTTTTATATATTAACATAGGAATTACTTTTCACTAACATTTCAACCGGTGAAGTTGTTAATCCTCCAATGAGCGTCTCACCAGGTGGAAGACTCACTAGATATGTTTTCCCGATGAGTATTGGGGAAATAAAATACCCGAGGTGGACCAAAACTAACACAAATGATGCTTCCTAGTATCATCGGCGTAAACAGTAACCTCTTATTGACCAAAAGCTTAAAGTTTAAGAGTAATTTTAAGTTGGAGCACTTTTTACTCTAAGAGGTGCGAATTCTACTTCAAAGTGCAAAAACGTGCTCTCAACAGTACAGGAGGGCGGATGAGAAAACAAAAATCTATGACAATGATTTCCAAGGATTTTCTTTCAGATCGCAATTAAATGGCAATTCGTAACAAAATATTCCTGAGCAGGAAACAAAGATCCGCGAAAGCTGGAGCTACACTCAATAAAATGAGTGGAATTTGAATAAGCTATGATTTGCCACTTATTTTAATGTTGGGATTTCTAAGAAGCGTAATCTACCTTAACCAATCCTGTCCTAACCTAACCTAATCTAACCTAACCTGATCTGCCCTTAACCTAACCTAAACATGTTCTTTGTTTATTTTTATGTCCTGAGCAGAGTCTTGAACATTGACAGGACACAACAGAAAAAAAAATGGAAGCATTTGAATTATAGTTGTACCGTTGAATCCTAAGAGAGTTATGTACAGATCACGTATGACGAAACTCTAAGGAAGATGGAAAAAGAAAAGAAAAATACTGATTACAATAGAAACCGGGAAGATACACTATTTCGGACACGTGATGAGAAATGAAAACAGGTTCCAACTACATTAGGTTATAATACAGGGAAACGTTCAAAGTAAAAGAACATTACTTCTGGAAAAAGGAGAATACGACTGCAACGCAGTTATTTAAGGCAACCGTTAAGAAAGTAATCATAGTCAAACTGGCGACATCCAGAACGGATAAGAAACTTTAAAAAGAAAAACATTTCTTATTCGTATATACGTATTTGGATTCAGAAAACATTACTGATTTAGTCTATCACATAATAATAGTGTTTTGATAACGAAATGTGCCTTACCAAAGACAGTGGAGAATTTGAAAAAAAATATAACTTAGATACTGGATATTGACTTCTCTAATTTCGAAGGTAAATAAAAACTGTGTTTGGTACAAACATTTAATTTCTTTTATTATTCTGAAAGTGAGACATTTGATGTTTTTATACAAATAAATTATAATTTTAAAGCTCATTTTACAGATTTTGAAGGTTCATTGTTCATACGCTGCTGCAGAAGGATTGATATTTTATTAGAACTTTTTAGAGTGAAATTTATTGCGTGGTGGTTCTAGTTATATTAAGCTATTTAATAGTTTTACCAAAATTATGTTTGAATATTTCGTAATTAAGTTACACTAAATAAAAAATGTGTTTAATTCCATCGAACAAACCTACCTCAAAGTATGGTTTTTCGAGAACTCCTGTTAGCCCCGAGGAAAAAATCTCTTTCATACACCTATCGAATGTCGACCTGTTTTGCCTGTAGTATTTCCTACTATAATTAGACAGGTTTAAAAAAAAATACTAAATTTTCTTATGGCCAAAATACAAACAACTCTTTAAACCATACACATTTTTTCTCCTTATTTAATTTACAAAATAAAATTAGTTTTTTTATAATCATGTGTTGACTTGTCATATATATAAATGTGTATAATTTATTTATAATTAGTATAACATTAGATATACAATATCAAGAGCTATTTAATTTCCTAATGTTTTTCTTACAAAATAACGCTTTTCTAAATCTCCTGTTAGCGACGGAGGGAGCATCGCTTTCAAATATGCATTGATTGTTTAGTCATAAGTCCTTCCTGTTATAATAACAAAAGTTTTCAGAAAATTAATTTCCTTATGATCATAGGGGGAAAATTCAAAACGTGTAAGATTTTATTCGTCCTCATTCAATTTACAAAATATCTTTGTTTTATAATGTTTATGTTAAAAATAAATTTCTGTCACATACATAATTATAATTTATAATTAGTATAAAATTAACTGTACAGTACCAAAAGCTGTTCAATTTCATGCTGTTTTATTCACATTTTTATTGCATTAAGGTTTGCCCTTTTCATTTTTTTTTCAGGCGAAAAACACATTGAGGCTATTATCGCCTCCCTAAATGTAAGTGTGAGTGTAAAGTGTTAAAGTCGTAAGTGTGTGTTTGACTCGGGTACCGCGAGGGACGTCTAAATGCTCTCAGTAGGTGCAGCTAGTCTGTACCCCCTGCGGAGTTTGCCCTTTTCATATTGTCAATCTTTTTTATAAATGTCTTCTGAACCATAATTTCAAAAACAAATTATTGACTCATTTAATTACATATTTGAGAGAAAGTTAGTGCACTTTCTCTTGCCTCATGGTGTTACGCAATTCGTACATAAGTGTATTCGCACGGAATTAAGAACGTCAACAAAGCTACACCGCGTCATTTCATCTTTCAGCTGTGCACTTTATTGTACGGCCTACGAGTTGTATTATGAACTAATTACCAGCTATGGTTTCAACAATACAACTCCAGAGTCAACAACTTGTGAATACAAAGACTTTGTACGCCGTGACTCTGCTTATGGGGTGTGGATTTAAATTATTTACGTCATACAGGGACTGTTGAAATTACACAATGTTGGAATTAATTTATTTCTTATTTCTCTATTATTCCTCGAAATTGAGTGAAAGTATTTTTGTAGTGTAAACTAATTCCGAAGACAATTATACTTTTTAATTGAATTGTTAGATGGATGACCGTATGTACGAGAGTGTTATTCGACTTAAAGAAAAAGATAACATTTAGCTATTTTTTAAATTATAAAACTAAGTATTCCATCTTCTTTTGCAGATTTTTTTTCAATAAAACTATGTAACAAGAAATATTAACTATTGTTTTCTACCACAATTCACTTAAATTTTGATTTTGTTTCAAAAAATATATATAAAACACTATTTGCAAAAAAGTTAAGTTTCAGAACAACACTAAAATTTAACAGTCGTAATAATTACACAAAATAATTAAAAATAATGTTTGTATAATTAAAATCTGTAGAGTTGTTTTTAAAAATTAATTACCTTAAATTATTGTTCTTCGCAATTTTTATTAAGTGTTTTAACCATATTTACTTTTGTTAATATGTTGGTCTTTAACGTATTTTTGCATTTGCAATTTTAACAGTTTACAATTCCCGAACTCAAATCTAGATAGAGTATACAGGTTACTAACAGAATTTGTTTTCAGAAAAATGGTTTCAAAAATGAATGGATCATTTTGTAAGTATAGCTTGTTGTTATCATAAAAAAATCACGAATATGTATTACTGGAAACTGTCAGAATTTAGAGTGTACTAAAACCAGGAACACCGCTGATTAAAGTCACATCATATCGTTACTGCCAGTCATGTCCAAAATATTTGTGAAATTATTTGTAAACAAATTAAACAATTATTCATGAGAAAATTAATTCCGCCTCACTAATATGGATTTAGATGTATACCTAATAATTGTACACTGGGCCAGGTTCTTGGTATTATGAATGTAGTTGAGAACTTACTAGAAAAAAAAGGTTTTTTTGCAGCTAATTTTCTGGATGTTGCACAGGCATTGCATAAAGTATGGCATGAGGGCCTAGAACTACATACTATAATTAACTGCACGGTCCATTAAGAATTAAACAAGTCTTTCTTCTTCTTTCCTTAGAATTATCTCTTTTGCTTGAAACATTCAACTACCTTTTACACTTTTTCCTACCAATGAGGGATACCAACCCCAAATTTTCCTTTAAAACATTTACGACCTTCGTAATCGTTCACTTCATAGTATTCTTGTAAAGGTGTAGGTTTCCGTCAGTATCAGAGTTAGTATCTGTGCGCTGATTCCCACTGGCAATGACTCTTCTAAACTATCAAATTCAAGTGAAGCAAGAGTTTGCATATACTGTACTCATAAGTGACAGTATTTCTAAAAACTATGACGGAAGGTTAAACAGTAAAATCTCTCTATAGAAGCATTGAAGAGAACTTTACTTTTCGCTGCTATAGAGAGAGGGATAAAACAAAACGTGTATAAAATGTGTTTTATTTGTAAAACGTTTTATAGACTATTAATAATTTTAAGTATTGATTGTAAAATTTATTGAAATAAAACTATATGACTTATAATATTTAAAAATAAGTACTTATTAAATAATACTGTATGAATAGAAATGTAATTGTGAGAAAAAACAATATTTTGCCAAAACTGCTACAGAACCGCTTCATCAATTCGTTCAAATTCTGGCTTTCGAATTTTCTTGAAGTTATTCCCTTAATAATAATACCTTCTTTATTTTATTTTTATTTTTCAATGTCGTGCCAACAGAAAAAGTAGCTAAATTAATTTTTGGCCCTTACTTGTTTTACACTTTTCTCTAACTTACACAAAAAACTCTAATCTTTACAGCTAACCATAGAATTTTCCTTTTGTACACTATTGCATTACATTGTAAAAGTATACAAAATAATGAACTAGTCACAAAACACGCGATTCAGTTGACACACTACGTTCTGCTTTTAACACTCGAATGACGTATTGGCATACTGAGGAATAGGGTAGAAAAATAGAAAGTATGAAGGTGTTTTGCCTCTATAGACGGATGCCTGGAATTTTATTGGCCTCAATACAGAAAGTTACAATAGGCTACATATAGGCTACATATATTTACTATAGAAATATAAGAATGGGAAGGCATTAACATATTTTGTCGTTGTAGAGAGATTGAAGTTGTAAAGAGATCCGCAATAGAGACATTTTACTGTACATACATAACATAGCTGTCGGAAGATTGTCCATTAAATGAAGAGTCTGTTATGGATTAGCCTGGATGTATACCATACACTTGTACTCAAGAGAACGGATTGCTAAACGAGCATTTAAGATCCAATATTTATTAGATATTTAAAATTTGTGGTCCGGCATGTCGATAGTTTGGTAATTACACCAAGTATCATATCTCAACAATGATTGCCAAATGTGCGAGAAGCATCAATGTAACTAACATCCTACATCTTGTATCTCTTCATGCAAGAACATAAAACCTGTAGATGTTCATTACTTAAAATAACACATTGGTTATGTTGCAAATGGATAATTGTATTCGCTCCATAACTTGCCTTCTTCAACAAAGATATTTCATCGCAAATGTATGTGTACTTTATCATTAAAAACCTTATGTTTTAAATTCGAACATGCAATAAGTGACGTAATGAATTAGGGAAGCAGTTATTCCATTGGTAATGCTTAGCAAATTAAAATTGAGATATATAAAACAGGATACATATTATCTTTGAACTTTACTTCTAAAGATTCTAAATTTATAAATGATGAAATTAACGAAAACCTATCTCTCAAACTTGGTACAGAATTACACTTCGAGGTCCGTTATCTCGACACACTTAGTCTTGCATGTGGTATATTAAATTGTTTAACATAAAAGTGAATTTATAAAGTCTTATAGTAAGTATAACCGTGCTTATGGGCTAATTTATAATATATTCACTGAACATTTTTGGCAAAGGTATTATGAAATGTGCACGTTTCCGCGAATACGTTTTCGTTAAAAACTACTCTAAATGTAATTTACACATTAATGTGTTCACAATAATGTTGGTTGGATTTTGTTTTAAACAAAAAAGTTTGTTTTGCTTCTACAAGTTGGTTACATAGCAAATCCACTCCAGTTTTTAGAAAATGGCTCAACCAAAATTTTAAAAAAATATAACTTTCTTAGTTACTTACAAGTTAAAAAATATAACTTATTTAACTTAAACTTTAATTTAAACCTGATTTTATGATTTAAATCTGCATTTAAATTGTAAAATTAAATATGTACAGACAGATCTGGGTTTCATCAAGGTAGCTGCTTCTATGTTTTCATACGGAATATAGAATAGAACAGTGCTCATGACATCAAACACGTACACAAATATTAGCACTGATAGTGTTCGCTGGTTTTGTCCCATTCGATTAAAACTATTGATTTCGCTACTATTTTTGATAAATCATGTAGAAACAATCTTTTAAAATGAATTCATTCAAAGCTAGTACCTTTTTATATACACTCTTTTAATCTGATTCTATCCTTATCTAAATGGACCTCAAAACCTACACAATTTAACTTTTTAAATTTTGAATATATGAAATTATGTATTACTACAGTCCGAAATGTAACGACATACGAGTCGCACGTATCGTTTGGCCAAACCAAATTTCATCATATATATTTTAATCGTGTAATTGTGTTCAGTGTTTGTGACGTATGTTTTTAATGTTTTGTTTGACTTTGTGACGACCTCGACAGAGGGATTTAACATTTTCTATCACGGCCTGAAGATGGAACAATAGAGTTTCGAAACCGCGGTAGCCTTTACGAGGTGAGTACATAGACCAATGACGGGAAGAATAGGTCATAATCCTAATTACTTAGTAGTATTCTGAGAAATTATGATGATGGCCATTATTTCTAATAGTACAGGTCGAAAATCGTTGTTGTTCAACAGAACATCGACGTGGGCCACCCACTACAATACAACCCAGCAGCTTACCAACAGCACAGACAAAATAGCTCGAGGAAAATAGGAGGGATCCGACCAACAACACTAAGCGAATTTATTTCACAGTGCTCGTCAGCCTGTGACTGACCTGGTCATCGCCCGGACTACTATTTTCTCCCGCGACTATAACAAACTGACGACGACTTGCTTGACTTGAACTAGTGATACTGTATCCCTTTTTTAAAATTTATGTATTTTTATAATTCACTCAATTTACAATTGTAAATTGTAAATTAAAATTTTAATTTAAAGTTATAATTTAATTTAATAATAATATAAATTTAATTAAAATTGTATTTAAAATTTATAATTTGAATTTAAAATTTTTCTTTACTTACGATTTACAGTAAAACTCAGAATCACACAATAGATCAATTTATTTCATTTTCAATAGCAAATATGTTCAATATTATGTAAACAATGCACTTCTAGGTTTCTACATTTTTCTAGATTTTGCGGTAAACATTGAGAGATCGATGAGCTTAACTCTACGTTCATGTTAAGGTCTTCGAAATTAATCATCGCAAACTTGTCTATTTTCCTCCACTTTTTATAAATCGAGTCATGTGGAGAAATAAATAAATGTCTTAACCCATAATCGCTGTTACTAGAGCGAAGCCCTCGCATATAATTAGGATGATTTTCGTCTGCTAACTCAAGCAAACAGAATTTTAATACAGTTAGGTAATATATATCCCTATTCATTTAGCACATAGCACAATGCTTTGGTAAATTCATTCAGTTTAATTGTTCAATTGGATATAAAGGACCAGCTTTTGGATCGGCGCCAGTTGCACAGTTGTCTGTTATACTGAGTTTAAAAACGCGACGAATCCATCTACAAAACTATAATATAGCATTTAGTCGAAATATTTACAATTTTTATAAAAAAAACAGAAACTCAGGTGAATATTTCGTTTTATTCTGAACTGGGATTTTTTCAGTATTCTCATATCATTTATTTCCAACAAATAGCAATTCGTTAACTTTAACAAACATTTTCACGTTCCAGTACTTACACACGATCATAAACATTGCACAATGTTTCTTATAACGCTGCAGTTTATGTTAAATAGACACATTTGAAGCTTTCAGCCGAAAAATAGATTGTTTTTAAATTAGTCGTAGTCTATTCGTCAATAAAAGATTGATTACCTACGAAAATTCTTAATTTATGTCGAATTATAAACATGATTTTGAATACAAAAATTATTGTTTATTGATAAATAGATAAAAACAATCTTTAAAGCCGTTCAGGATTACGTTTTTAATTCTAAACTGTAACTTCAATTCCGATATACTCAGTTTATTTATAAATCTTCATATACGATAAAACTTTGATATCCAATTTTTAAAAGTTATGACCAAATTTTTGTTTCTAACAATAACCCTCATTCCATAATTAAACGAAGCTACATGCTTTGGTTTTACAGTTATTGTAGCTTAAATTGCTAAACATTATTATCATAAAGTTTATTATTAGTTTAATATTAGTCTACTACTTGTATTATTATTACTTACTTATTATTACTTATTATTATTACTTAAATTATTAATTATTATTACTTAAATTATTGTCTACTACTATACTTATATATACCTGTGCCTCTTTGACTTATACTTATACATACACTCTATGCCTACTTGAGAGATTTAATGCAATTATTTAGTTACAGAACTTTTGGTTAATATTTAAAGCAAAATTAAATCTTTTTAAGCCAAAACTAAGAATGGTATTAGTTTTATCATCATATTAATGCATTTTTGTTTATACTTGAAGACAATATTTGAGAAAGAATATCAAAATCTTAATTACTGATTTTGAGAAAATAAATAGGATTTACCGTAAGCATAACTTACAATTTACAATAAATAGGCATAGTGTGCTTAAAAATAAACAACAATAATAGCTTCAAGAAGCAATCTCAAATGAAATTCATCCTATTTGTTATTTTTTTTAATACATTTTTTGCTAACTTCCAACGAGTTATTCGAGCAGCCATCATGGTACTACACAGTCTCGAAACCTTAAAATAATCGCCGATCTTGGACTGCACATCAATTTTTCAAAATTCGGCTTGAAAAAACATCTTTAAAATTTATATAATCAAATTAAACATGAATATGTTAGCCCTCTTACGTTCTTAATTTTGATTCAAGCTTGGCATAAATTTGTTTTTACAGTAGTTATTTTTAAAATTGTTACCGGATGATGGAATATTCGATATTGTTATAGGTTATTCGAAAATTGACCATAATTTGTGTATGTAAAACAATACTCGTATAACGTTTCGAGAAAATGGATAAACTCTCGTTCTAGTTAGGCCTATGATAAAATGCTAAAAATATCACTCAATACTTCAGTGGTCAAACATTAGAAAAACAGAGATTACATTCTATAAGGGAAAACATAAGTCACCATAAAAAATAAACTAAAATATGTCTATAAATTACCGCATCAGAAAATGGTACAAAACATAAGTAAATAATTAACTGAGTTTGTACCTGCCAACACCTGATGGAACGTGGACAAAGGTTATTGAAACTAGTAGTTCCTCCCTTTCAATCTCCTAGCTCGGGATCTAGTAATTAGACCTTTTTCTTTAACCGTTAAAACGCGTCTTTTTAGACTTAAAATTGCGTTTATTTTCAAATTTAAATTCATTTATAATAAGAAAAGCCTCTGATGTTTTTCTAATGTGGCTGCTTTGTGTAGTGTTCTCTTTTAGTAATCTGTAAAACTTGTGGTCATCTAAATGCTTATGTTTTAGCTCCTAAGTATATGTTTTAAGTCAGGCACTTGCGAATGAGTATTGATCCATGCTATCGAAAAATTGTGTATTGTTTTACATACACAGATGATGAAAAATTTCCGAAAGTTCGTTATCCAACAACATCTGTTTAATGGTGGCCATTAAAATCTTAAAAAGTACATACTTTTTTTTACACTTTTTTAAAATGTAAGTTTTATACCCTAATATACATTTAATTCTACATAAATGAGTATTCTGAATTTTTAAATAGTATTAAATTCAAAAAATGAATTTAACGGCGATCAAGAATAATTTTTGTACTTTCAATGTAATTTATTATTTTAAAATTATGATAAATTAAATTTTAAAAAAGGTAATGTACAAAAATATGTTAGGAATCCGCTTCTATCACGTCAGCGATATAATGGCGTCTGCTATTATTTTACTTGGACTAATATATTACACGTAATGGGTACAACTATTTCCTTACTGATAGCAAAGTGTGATAACAAAACATAAAGCTACAGGGTATAAATTTAAGATTATAAATTCTGTGAGCTACATTTACTCGAATAACAAAAACCGGTAGTAAACTTAATATTCGCTGACGCTTACCTCCGCTACTGCATTCAGTATGACCTGCATGCTGCATACTGCATACTACTGATTCTATGTTCAATAGATGTTTGTTCAAACAGAAATATTGTTTATACGCTGCAAAAACTTTTACAAACTGTTTTACAAAATAGTTTTAAAAGTAAATATAATTCAACTAAAAAATAATACTAAATCTATTGTTCTTGAAAATAACGTAGACAAAGATTCTTGTTCACTGAGTTTTCACGTCTATTTTTACAGCATTTATTTCTGTAGAACTTAAATGAAAGTAATATCGTCATATTATGTTTTAGGGTTGGTTGTGATGTTGGATTTTGGCGATCACGTGATGCAAGAAACATGTATACTGATGTATAATAGTGTATTTTGGGCATCGCAAGTCTCATATAAAATTAATAATAATTGAAAATTTCCTCTGTTTCCGCCCGGGATCGAAGGGGAACTTGAGCTTGTGAGACACACGTGAAAACCACTACACTACGAAGACGTTTGACCAATGTAAATATATGGAATTAATGTTAATTTAATTTTGGTAGTTATATTAAAAGTTCCGTTGTTTTATATTAATTCGTATCGATCAGCTGATTTCATTAAACAGCTGATAGGCTATAATATGTTTTAGGTTATGTTGTTAAAATTAGCTGTGATAATTTGTCATGTTTTAAATATATAATCGTAATTAAAACAAAAAGGAAGAGAAAATATGATACAGGATTTATTATTTTTGGTTCAATAACAGAAATGTTTAGTTACTATTTCTATAGACTAAAAGGAATACGTTCTGCATATAAGTATACCAATCCAAGATATGTATTCAAAATTAGGATCAGCCCCACATACTTCACCTTCTCTTTGACACTCAATCTTGTTCTTTCTTGCCATAAAATCTCCTAAACTGTTATTGATCCTACTATTCTCGCAAACGTAATCTTAAAAACAATAATATTAGAACTTTAAAATTCACACAACTTCAACAAATGTCTAACCCAATATCGAGCATAGTTTTAAAATTTTAATATGATTATTTGTAATTGTCACTAAGCTTATTAAACGACTTTTTGAATCGGTCAAATAAAAAATATAAACTTTTTAAGAAACTGCAAATTCTACAAACCTAAGTTTGAATAAATTGTTATAAGTAGAAGTTCTGAAGTTTATTTGTCGTAATGTAAACTCACTCACCAATGTAGGCCTAATATTGCGCCTGGACGGAAAACTAAAATTACCCGTCTAATTAATAATATTTTATGTATTTCATGACCTAATTTATGTCATAAACGGCGAAGAAAATTCTCAGATACTCTGTATACTGGGACTGATGCAACCCAGCCAAGCCAAGCATCGACACGGCTTATAACTTGCACGGTCCGACGGTTGAACGCACCAAAACGTATAAATCGCAGACTTTTTCACAACAAAAACAATAAGTTGAGATTGGTGTAAAGACAAAGTGCTTCGGAAACTGAACCGACAGCGTCAACGGAGCCGTGAAAAATGTTCCTTTGCGTCCAGACTTGCGGCAAAATCTTTCGGGAACACGCTCCCCCGTTACAGCAACATTTCAAAACAGTATTTCTTCACAATTAATTAAGTTTAGTTAAAGAGTTTATTCTTGGTTTGAATTTGTCAATGGAAATATATTGTGCAAAAATATTAATGCACGCATACTTACATTTAATTTTACAAATAAAAATGTTTTAAACACTATCGTGAAAAACGAGCAGAGAACTGGCTAAATTTTTTAGGCTTTACTCACATTTCGGTCATAACCCACGTTCTGATTTGTAAAAAACAAGTTTTTTGTGCTGAATTTGAAACAAAATATTCAGATAAACAAATGGCGACTAAATAGATTATTAGTGTTAATTTACGTTATCTTGATTATTTTCTCGTTATCAGTAAATTAATCTTATTTCATATTCATCACTGACTTGTTATGAATTTATTAATATTAATCCAATAACATTTTTTAAAACTGATTTTGTGTACAAACATTTTTTCGATTTTTTTATACCTTTCAAACCATATTTTTTTAGAGAAACTGAGATCTGTATTTAATTATTACATGTAGAAAGAAAGATAGAGATAGAGAGAGGGAGGGGAAGAGAGATTAACATCTCAATATCATTTTTTCAAGATAATCCTACTATTTATAAACATTGTATAGCAATATAGTGGTAAGTCTTGATGATTTTATCAATTAAAATAAAAATAGTTGCTGTGGTCTATCACTGCGAAGAACTTTGCTTTTAAGGGTAATTAAACTTGTAATAAAGGTTAAAAGTTAGCGGTAAATCTCTTTCTCTTTGGAACACTTTCAACTTGACTGTGCGTCGGAGAATATTCAGAGTTATTGTTTAATGGTTGAAGAACATCTTAATCAAATTTATATTAACAAAAGTTAAACTGCAATTACTTGGTACAGCAAATTATCTGCGACAAGGGCCTAATATATTTTGTAGTAATTGAAAATAAATTATTCGTCGTACAATAACATAAAGTATAAAAAATAAACTAGTCGTTATTCTTTCTTTGATATTAAATGTAGACCATTTATTGAAAACTAATACATGCTGTAAGTAATTTCAATAATCATGTAACTTGAAGTTGTGAAAATTAACGAATACAAATTTTTAATCGTTTAATAAAAAGTGAATAATAGTTATGAATTTTAAATCGCTTAATATGAAGTAAGTAACAATTATGAATTTGTAACTTGTAATATAATGTAAAAAAAGTTTTGAATTTTCAATCGTTTAATAAAAAGTGAATATCAATAACGGTTTCTTAATCGTTTCCTATGAAGTAAATAACAATTAGGAATTTTCAGTAGTAAAATATTAATTAAACAGAAATTATGAATTATTAATCGTTTAATATAAAATAAATAAAAATTAGAAATTTTTAAAGGTTTAATGAGCAATAAATAACAATTATGCTTAATCATTTAATATTAAATAGATAAATTATGAATTCTCTATCGTTAATTTAAAGTAAATTAAAATTATGAATCTTCAATTATCGTTACGTAGATAAAAACTATTAATTCTCTATCTTTTGATATGAAGCAAATAACAAGTAGGAATTCTTAATTGTTTAATATGAAATAAATACAAGTTATGAATTATTAATTGTTTTGTATGAAGTAACGGTTATAAATTATGAATCTTTTAAATATGAAGTATATGACAATTATGAATTCCTAATCGTGTCTTATGAAAAAATTTATTTCAATTTTTTAATGAATATATAAAAATATTTTATTAAAATTCATTTCTGCCGTTCATTATGAAGTTAATTGTAATTTTAAAGAATAAGTGTATTTAATTATTGGTGTTAGAGATTCAGTCACTGCACATGTAAAACGACCATGGATATTGTTTTATTGATAATCCCATGTATATGCAACAAATATATCATAACATATTCACAGTCGTAAAGATATTTAGAAAGGTCTTTGAGTTTTAAATTAGACTTAGCCTTCTAGGAAAACGGGAATCCCAAGCTTGCCTCTATGAATAAGTCATATTTTGTGAGGGTTTGTTCAGCAGTAAAATATGAACTTCATTGTCGTAATATTCTAACCCCTCCCTCCCTCCATCTCTCTCTCTCTCTCACACTCACTCACTCTCTTTCTCTTCTAATGCTCCAAGATTGACGACTACCCTTTTATATAAAACAAAACCAATGATATACATTTTAACGAACACCGCCAATCTTCTTTCTTTGATATTAAATATAAGCCTTTCATTTTTAAATCTAATACTTGCTAATCCTAATACATGAAGCCAAAGTAGTTTCAATAATCGTATAACTTAAAGTTGTGAAACTTGGTATTTTTTTTTTAACGTTTGAGACTAAAATTACTCAATTTCTTCTGCTCGGGCACTAAACAACTGCAGTTTCCAAACCTCCGTTTAAACGCTATCGGGCATAATTCATGAAATTTTTGTTTTTTACCGATAGAGTCTTTAAACAATTGATTATAAATAAGCCGATTTGTTTGCATGTGAATACAAAACCTTTTGTGAGATCGTCGGTTTAACGGTTCAATTGGATGTAAAGGATGAACATTTGGATATGTGCCAGAGACTGCAGAGGTGGGTAGAAGAGGTGGCCACTTAATTTGCAGTGGTGTGAGTTTTAAGCTTTTAACAATTAAAGTAAACTTCAAATTCGTTTCACTTTAATTGACTGTTTATTTGCATATTGGTTTTTCTGTCAGGTGTTTGGGATTTTCCGCTGTTCCTATATAGTGCACAAAACCATGTTTTCAATTTAAAATATAACGCTAGCTATATTTTGAGTTAAATGAAATATTTCTTTTTTTATTCTCTAAAAAAATATGAAAAGAGCTGTTCGGGTATTGTGTTATAATAAAATAATCAATTATTGAGATTTGTGATTAAGGTTCGTTCAATTAAGTTATATGATAGGTCTACATATGTTCAATCGTTTAATGAACATTAAACGGAACTAAAATTACCCGTATAATTAAGTAAACATTAAAGGTTAACTTTAAGGAAAGTAAATATTTTCATAATTTAATCAAATTATTTTTGCAAGTTTTAATCTATACTAAGGATAAAAAAGTTTTCAGTGGTTTCATCCCCAAAAAGATTGATTTATCTGTTGTGTTGTTTCAAAACCTTCCTGGCTTTTACTACGTCAATTCACCAAAATAACAGAAACTAGAAGGAGAGTTGGTAACTGACTTCTTAAATTAGGAAGGGCTGCTACGTAGCACGTTATTGTACCTTGTTACAAATAATTAAACTTGCCAAGATTTTTCAAAAATATTGTTTGTGTCTTGCACATCTAATTACAATCATTATACAAATATCCTTAAATGTTTGTAAATAATTTGTGATCCGGCGAGTTACATTTTTTCACTATTAGTTGTTTTGCTTCTTACTTCTTTTCTCAAAATTTCTGTGTGCTTATATCTGTACATATTATTGCACAGGTGTGGTATATATCCGTGTGATCACTATTTCTCCCTATTTTTAATGTTTATTTTATTTGTGGATTTCTTACAAAACAAAATTGCAATTGAACTAAATTTTTGTTTCGTTGGAAATATAAAATTCGGAAAGTAGTAGCTAGGTAAACATTTATGATAAAAACGGTAGAAGACAGAGGAAATTTTAAATTATAAATTTGTGCAAAAATGAATTTATAACTAACGATTTCTCAACAAAACCCAGATCATAGCAACGAGGTAGCCGGTATGGATGGAAAAAACCGGACAGCGTCTGAGCATTTCCATACTTAGGCGTAATTTCAAAACAATACAATAAAAATAAAATTTAATTTATTCGACACCATCAGACGAATAATTCCAATACAGGTTTTGTTGTGATTTCTATATCTAATGTGTATGTAACTTGCTAATATTTTTGACATGCAAATATACGGATTATCTGCTTTATATATTATTATAGTTAAATGTATACATACGATATATATATATATATATATGGTTTGTATTTCGATGCTTAACAAACTGTTAATTTCTCATTTCTAGCTAAAGGTGCGTTTCTGTGAAGCCCTCAGGCAGAAGTTTACAGGTTTTTAATTTTGCTACAGATTATCTACATAGTAAAAAAATTTTTTTAAGAATTACCTTTACAGTACATATTACACGTTGCAATCACTTAAATCAAATGTCTTCCCATCGCTGACTTAACAACCGTTGTACGTTTTGTCACAGCGTGTAGCAATGGCTGCGTCATTTTTTCAAATGGTTTCTTACACAGTAATCAGTGTTCAGTGTCTTGTTATTTTCTTATGATTCAGTAAAGTTGGTTTGTTTGTTTTTACGTAAAAACCTGTTCATATTTGGTTTTTTTAACTGGTAAGTGCGGTTAACCTGTTTAATCTCATATTTAAAGTTGTCAGTTTTGAATTTTAAAATTTAGCAAATTCAATTCGTTCAATTCATTTATTTTTGTTGAAATTCTTAGCATTTCAGTAATAACGTTTTGAATATTGTGAACTTTCTCTATGTCCTTATGTTTACTATAAATAGATATTTCCATTAATACGTTACAAAATAAATGCTATCCATTAAAGAATGTTACCATTAGATTGGTCCATAATGTGCGTAGGACCAATCTATGTACGGACTTTTATGCCTCCTGTAGGTCCTTCATATTTTGTATTATATTGTATAATTTTTGAAGGAATTTTGGAAATAAATAAATGATATATAAATACGTTGCAAGTCTCCCTCAAGGGTGTTCAATTTTAGCAAAGTATATAAAATATGTATTTCCATTATACAGGCCCGATCTACATTGTGTATAACTACAA
The DNA here is from genome assembly GCA_022606455.1 of Callitettix versicolor. Lineage (NCBI taxonomy): Eukaryota > Metazoa > Arthropoda > Insecta > Hemiptera > Cercopidae > Callitettix > Callitettix versicolor. The sequence goes on from CM040191.1 coordinate 30,613,657, forward strand.
GGAGTTCTTACAAGAAATGTAATGGATCTTTTCGTGACGTCTATTAAAACTTCAGATTTATATTTTAAAGGTAATAAGATTGCTAGAACACATGAAATTTCTTCTTTCATCCGGATCACCCACTTTGGGGTACGCCAAATCAATTACTTTGATGTGCGTTAGCTGCCCTCCGCTGTATCCAATACTGCTTCATTCTATCCGAGGCTGCCTTCCTTCTTTCATCCGAGACTGCCCCGCCCCTTTTAGATGTTGGTTTTTCTTGGAACCTTAGGTTTTCATTATGTAAAAGTTTTCGCAGTTTAAGTACTCGTACATCGTCAATCATCTCATCTGATATCGCCAGCTCAGTTAAGTCTTCCTGGACCCGCCTGAACCAATTACTCTTCGTTTTCCGATCTCTGAAGAAAGCAAAGATCCGCCTAGTAAGTCTACTGCTGTTCGTCCTACTAATATGGCCATAAAAACTAAGTCGTCTTTTCCTCATGCTATCTGAGTTATTAAACATAAATTTACAAAATTAATTTTTGTATTCAAAAAACTAAGTGACATAATTGATTTTAAACAAGGTGAAATTAACTTGAAATTCTATGACAAAATTTTAATAATCAAACAAAGTGGAAAGAATAACTTTATGAACTTCCACTTTCGATATTTATAAAGACATTTTAACTACACCTCAAAAAGCTGTTTACAGGTCACGTTAAGCTCTCATTTCAAGGCCTCGGGTTTCACTTCTTACAGAGGTAGTTGCTCTTGTTACTAATTTTCCAATAGATATATCCAATAATAATATTTTAAATTATTAATAAATTAATTAATATTAATAAAGTAATCATTAAAACTTTGACTGCAGAATGTAGAGGTTATGTTTACTCATTTCTTAAAAAAAGAAGCAAAAATTAATTTTCTGAGAGCACAGTAAATTATTTTTCTGCTATCTTTGCCCTTGCTGAGCCAAGTACAAGTTTTCAGTTGAAAAAGCTTTCTCTCAGAGTTACATTAATGTTTTATGCAGTCAGTCAGACAGACGGAGAGAAAGACAGAATCATTGCATTGCTAATTAATCAACCCAGTGTATGTCTGTTTATACTTTTGTGACTTTTTATGCTAAAATTTGTGTTTGTTTCGCGCTACAAATTTTAACGGACGCTAGTTTTAGAGTTGCACTACACGGAGTATATAAACAGAGCGAAAATATAGCACGAAATTTTTCATTTTGAAATAAATTATTTAACGAGTTTTAATATCTGCCCACATTCGTATAAACAAATAGTTAACGACAAAGAAGCTATACTGAATTCTAATTTTAGTGGTTCAATATATATGTGTGTATATATATATATATATATATATATATATATATATATATATATAGAGAGAGAGAGAGAGAGAGAGAGAGAGAGAGACAAACATTTTCACAATTATTCAACTTTTTATGAAAAATACATTAATAAATGTAATATTATTATATTTATTTATAAAATAATTATAAAAACTACTTTTTTGAGCGTAAAAACACCAATATTAACTTTACTTACTAAATTTGTATGTTAAACTACACTTCTTGAGAAAAACAAATTAAATATAATACACATTTAACTTGGCGGGATAATGAAAGCGAATTTTTAAGAAGCAGCAAACTATATTTACTTCAAGTAAACAAACATTTTATATATACAATATAAATAAATAATATATATATATATATATATATATATATATATATATATATAGAGAGAGAGAGAGAGAGAGAGAGAGAGAGAGAGAGAGAGAGAGAGAGAGAGAGAAAGAAAGAGAGAGAATCAAAAGGAACGCATTTTTGTGTGTGTATTTGGGCCATAGTAGGTGATTATTAAAGAAGATTTCGAAATCGATTAACCGAAAATAGATAAATCTATTTTTCCTTACTTTAAAAAAATGTGAAAATTGCTTGAAAGTAAATTATTTCATAAAACATAGTCATTGAAGGATAGAAAATATATTGGATATTTTCTTAAAAAATTTAAAAAATAAACTATTTTTTCTACAACAATAATAATTAAATTAATTGTTTAAATGTTTCTATTGAAACCATTCTGATAGAAAAAACTTGATCGTTTAAGTCATATAATGAGAATATTCAGTTGCTTAAAGAAAGGTAAACTATTATATATTTTTACACATACTTATGATTTACATGAACACTTTAGTCACACAATTTACTCAGAAAGTTTTATAAGTTAATTTCAATTGATAAATATTTATTTCAGTGGATACATCACTCAAGACATTACAGTGTGGCGTGTGTGTGTGTCTATGTATGTATGTATATAAGTATGTACGTATGTATGTATGTATGTGTGTGTATGTATGTATGTATATGTGCCCAGCTTATCTCTGAAACGACTGTAACGATCTTTTCAAAAATTTCTAAAGAAAGGTTTTCGTTGTAAGAATCGATTACGCTAGGTCCCATATTTGCAAATATCGCTAAAGAGCTAATTTTGCGTTATGCAAACAACTTGATGCAATACGTTAATAACAATGAGATCTTCTGTATTCACTAATAGTATGGGGGTACCACCTTTAAACAAAGTCGTTAGTTTGAGATTTATAAAACGACAAATTTGTAACGACTTCAAATATATTAAGATATTTGGGCTTCCTAATTTAATTTACTGTGTTTTGGCGAAAAGGAACGTAAGACCCAGATGTCGAACTTTGAAATGAGCACTTATCCTGACGTCTAGACCATTTATTTATTTAACGACTTCTCTGTCGTTATAAATATATATATATATATATATATATATATCATATAAGACAGTCATTCACTCACAAATGACTGCATTTCAACACCAACGCGAGGCGCTCCCCTTATGGTGTACATGTTGTACATATACATAAGACTGAGTTTAAAAAACAATTCTCTTAAGTAGTAAAATTTTTTTATAACATAATAATCTCATTTTTTCACATTTTTCTGATATGCGCTTAATGCATTTTAGTGAAAATTTATCGTTTTTATAGGAAGCCTTGCCAATGTCAAACTGCCATACGCTTATTGGAAACAAAATTACCTTCATTATTTTGTTTTATGTTAAGATGTTGTTATATATATATTTATATATATATATATATATATATATATATATATATATATATGACCTTTTAAAAAGTGATCCTACATTTATAGATTAAAAAAGACCTAACAACCTTATTTTACATGTAAGAAAGTCGATAAAATTTGCATTACTTTAAAAGTAAATCACTCAAATCCACATGGATCGAGCAAACGTTCTCAAAATCATCGCAAAAATGTGAGAGTGTGATAGGATGTAATTTCCGCCATTAAAAATATATCAAACTTTCCACTGTCGCCTCGGTTAGCTCCCAAAATCTCACTAAAGTTGAATCTCATCCAACAATAAACTTGCTTGTATCTCTGCTTACTTCGCATGCATTATTCATGAGATAATTCCTCGGTTGTTTCAACTTCCGTAACAGAAAGGATAAGTTCTGATATAAAGAAAAAAACACACTTATCTCCTCTATCCATAATGTATTAAAAACAACAGTTTAGGGATAAGTAATTCCGCGAACTTCTCGCGATAAACATATTTACATTGTTTGCAGTTACGCGTAATTAGGTACAGATTATCGCTTGTTTTTATTTGGTGGAAAAAGTGATACTTTATGCATAACTATATTTATTTATTCATATAGATTACGAATACATTATGAAGATATGTAAGTAATAGTTTAAAGAACAGTAAATCTCGCAGTATATTCTTAATTAATATACAGAGTGCTCCACGACACGTAATGTTTTCCTCCATTTTAACCGATAAACAGAATATTTAAAAAATATTTATTGGACTAACTTTATATTAGAAATTTTATGCCCTTTCTCCTTGAAGTGATTAAAATTATGATGAAGACTGTTCAGCACTATTACAGGAAATACCCAACATTAAATCAGGGCTCTCCATTTTGAAACGGAAGATAATGGTAAACAAATTTCTGTTATTAAACTAAAAAAAAATCATTCATCATATATTTTTTTTAATTTTAATTACGATAACTTATTCGAAAACACGACATATTAACATAACTAGTTTTTAACAACGTAACTTGAAAATTATTGTTGCCTATCAGCTGTTCAATGAAATCAGCTGATCTTTACGAGTATAAAAGAACTGATCTCTTAATATAACTACGATTAACGATTTATTTCATATACTTAAATCGGTCCAATTTCTTAGTAGTTTCCGTAGTGTAGTGATTGTCGAGTGCGCCTCACTCGCTCAAGGTCCCCGGTTCGATCTCGACGGAAACATAGACATTTTTAATTATAATTAATTTAATATGAGACTTGCGATGCGCAAAATATACTGTTATATATCACTATAACACATGTTCCTCGCATCACACGTCCCGCAAAAACGAATATCAAAACCAGCCCGAAAATATGATAAATGTTAATAAAATCTCACAGATACACAAACACACGCGCGCGCGCGCACACACACACACACACACACACACACACACACACACACACACACACACACACACACACACACACACACACACACACACACACACACACACACACACACACACACACACACACACACACACACACACACACACACACACACACACACACACACACACACACACACACACACACACACACACACACACACACACACACACACACACACACACACACACACGCGCGCGCGCACGCACACATACGCAAATACACATATTTATGAACGAGCCATTAAACGTGTTCTATTAGTCATGATTGATTCTTATTTCCTGGTCCCTGCTCAAGGTCTTCTAATGATGATTTAGAATATATAGTTTTCCGAACGCCTATATTTTCTTTTTTAAATAATAATTACAATTAGGCCCTATGCGTAAAATGCGTTATAATGTCAAGTACCTTAAAGGCTACTTAAGTACTAAGTGAAAATTTTTATCAATAATATAAAATCTTAAAAGTGGACTAAACTTAGCTCAAAAGTAACATAATCACTATTTTCTAAAAAAAACTTAGTTTCAGTGCTCTCGATAACAAACCAATAAAGACTACTCATAGTAGTACCGTTTTTAACTACCGTTTTAACTACTCATAGAAACCTAAATGAATACGAGAGGTGTTTGTGTGTGTGTGTGCACGCGCTACCACGCAATTTTTTTGTTCTATTTTTTCTTTATTTTCTGAACTACAATGTAAATGCATTTAGACCTTAGTATGAAAAAGTAACTTTTATGTTTGTCACTATGTCGTTAAAATTTCTGTTGTTCAATAAGAAACAACTAGGTATTCACACTAGGTCTGTTATTCATTCCAGCAACAAACAGCATTTCATAATATTAGACAAACAGTTATTACTAAATTTAAATTGAATATAAACAAAATGTGTTAAATGTGTTTGCATCGTTCACTCACTTATCACAAACACATATAGACATAGAACACTTATAAAAAGTGTTCTTACAAAGTGTTTTTACTTTCCTGAGACTTCGCATTAACCCTTTGACAGAGAACGAACCATCAATCGTCCATTGTGCAAAGCCTCCATCTTATCTGCAGAGATCAGGGCTCTTGTTCTGAGAGACCACTTTATAAAGGGCACAAACCCTTTTCATCAGAGTCACGGACCATTTCACAATATCAATGATGTTATTGGTTTTAATTTATGGTCTTCAAAATAATAGACGAAGGATAGATTTATCATGAGTATTGTTTAGTTATAATGACCGAATCTCGTTCATTTGTAACTTATATTGCAAACACTGTCATTTGAATGGTTCCAATTTAACTGGAAATTTTAATTGCTCCTCCGCCAAAAAACGATTTTTTTAAAATCGAGGATCCCAGCTGTGTCGCTGAAGTGATTCCAAACTGTAATTAATTGTATAAAATTAAACTATTTAGACAATCTGATTTAAACATCAGAATCAGCATTAAAATATGCGCATATTAGTATTAAATTCTTATATTTCACTTGTATTAACCGTCGCGGCTTTGCCCACGAAACTTTAACTGTTTCAGTAATGTAATAATTTATAAATATAAAGAAATATATTAATAAAACTAATACCATACCTAAAATATTGTATTAAAATTATCAGCACCAACATAGTCGCTGATAATAAATTGGACCATGTTTATGGAAATTTTACATATATATGGAATGCAACATATTGGTTATGATTGACATGATCATCTTTTTCTCCAAATTCTTTTATATGTTACAGTGAATATAAAAACAGTATCATACCCGGAATATTATATGCTTTATTGACTTCAAACATGTTGCATTCGTATTAGAAAGTCCAAAAACTCATAATAATGATAGGAGTAAATGACAAAAAATAGGATAATTATGTTTTCCATTGAAAACCTGTATACCTCCTTTTTAAATTTGGAGAGAATTTGGAAAAATACTGAAAAGCAAGTTTCTGTTTTTTTGTGTTTTATGGTATTTATGTTTAGTTTGAAAAAATCTGAATTATTTTTTCCAAATGCATATTTTATACCTTTTTTCCCTTTTAGGAGATGAATAACGGAAAATTCTGACGTTATTGAAACTAATTTCCAAAAACTATTTTTTTCTACATATTGTCTATAATTAATGCAAATTAGATTAATGAACAACGAGGGGCTAATTAAATGTAATAAAATCATATTAACGGACACTGCGGAAAGCAAACAGCTTTGCATTTTACAAAATGGCAGTATTTCAAAGTTTTTAAAAAAATCGTAATTTGTATTGTACACTTTTTTGAAAATCAGATTTTATCGTCTCAACACACGTCTCATTTATATACAAATTTGTAAGTCTTAAAATATTTGCTTTGCAAAATTTTAACGCTGAATGAGGGCAACAATTAGGAAAAGTGATCCCTCTGGATCAGTTCTTGCGCTGACAAGGATATTTGTAGCGGTGGAGACAGGTAGTCCGTGTAAGTGTGAGTGTAAAGTGTTAAAAGTCTTAAGTGTAATATTGTAACTGTAAGTGTAAGTGTGGATTTAGACTCGGGTACTGCGAGGGACATCTAAATCCCCTCAATAGGTGCAGCTAGTCTGCACCCCTTGCGGGGACCCACATCCGGTATCACATTAATGAGATGGATTGCTGCGAATCTGGTTGTTATCTGTGAAGGCAGCAACCGCACGCAGTACATATACTCCTCGAGTACGACGACATTCTTCGTAATGCAGCAACTGCACACGGAGTTTACCAAGATTTGGGAGTTTATTAAAAGCACTGGATTCGGTGTAAGGAGACAAATAAGTGGAACACAATAAGCTTACAACTGACGTGTCGGAGGCCAGTGGAGCCTCAGTAGCATCCCCCAACATAAAACACGTAAGAAAACCTAATTTAAATTGTAAAATATAAAGAGATAGAATTTTTTTACTACTTTTCAAACGAGGAAATTAATTTATTTGTGAAACGAATTTTTGAAAGCTAAAAATAATTCAAGTTGTGCGAAAATTGAGTTTAAGTAGATCAAAATTGTAAACGCTACAATTTCTAAATTATGTTATAACACACACACAAGCACACACATACACATACGCACGCGCTAAATGTATTATTATGTACTCTTCTTACACCCATATAAGAGACATATTTTAAATTTATAAAAAATGCACATTTCATGATCCAAGCCTAAGTTTTATCGTATTGGCTGTTCTAATAATTCAATTCAGTTTCCAATGGGCATTCGTCTATATCAATTTATAAAGTACATCCTTACTACAATTAATATTTACTTATAACAAAACAATCGTCTTAGTGAATAATATCTACAAAACTCCATGAAATCTTGTCAAAGAAAAGCTTCGTGTAGGTGTTTGGTGATAATAAATAATCAAAGTCTATTTATAAATTAAAAAAAAATGTGTTTAACTCAAAGATCCACTTACAAAAAATATTATTAAAATTTATTGTATTGTATAATTCTGTAAAAAAAATAATTTATATTTATATTTTTATTAATTTTCAGTTTAATTTATTAGTCACAAGCAAAGCAGTGACTAATACTCCGTGTCCTGTACTTAAAAAGCTTTTAGTTAATAAATAATTAAGTAGAGTAATAAATAATAAAATCGATAAAAGATTAAATTATTAATGAACTAGGGGACCTGACCCTTTAGCTGCGTGGCAGGTCCCTGTTCTTGCTTTCTGTTCACTAAATATCTTAAATGTATAATTAAACAAAAATCTTGTAAATATAGTTAAAGACAAAAAATATGTTTCCAACTGAAACATTGTTACGAGCGTATGCAGCTCATTACAACTTGTTCAGAATTTTTTGGACGAGATTTCAATCGATATGACGCTTTGTAAGTACAGTTTTCAGCTTCTATTCACCTTAATTAGTCTATTGGTTCCTGATATGTATAAAAATATCTGAAACTTAATTTTTTGCCTACAATATAGCATGATTAATAAAAGAATTACTAATTAGCATTAGCAATAATAAAAATATAATCAATTGTTTTAATAATAACTGGGGAAACCATTATTAAAAGCTTAATTCCAGTTATTATATTAACCACTAGTATAAAATTAATATAAAAACAAATTGTTAAAGATTACTGATGATACTTGATTAATCGTTGCAAAGCTGTTTCAAATTCACAAAATTTAAAAACGTTAAATAACACAACTTTAAAACTCATAACTTTAATTGTTTTCAAAATCAATATTGAATCGATATTTATACTTAAATTTATTTCTACTTATTTATTTATATTTATAAATTTATTTATATTTCATATATTTAAATGTATATTTAATCTTATTTGAAAAAATAAAAATAAACACTGTTTTTAAACACTTTGATTGACTGTGACGTCATATGGGGCAAACGGATTTTTTTGAAAACTAATTTTTTACAGGATTAAACATCATAGTCCTAGATGACTTCAAAAAATTTAATCTTTACGTGTTTATATTGTCAACAGATATTTTCTGAACACTTTCAAAGTTTCATGATATAAATTATTTATAACTAATTTCCTACCTTACATTAAATGTGTTCTAGAAGTCAAAAACTTTATTCGATATTCGTAACAGTGTAATTTCGAAATTTAAGTAATTTGTATTTGGAAAAAATCAATAATTATAATTATAATATAGCATCTGTTTAAAAGTGGAAACCAATTTTTTAATAATTTTAATTATGAGAAAAAGTTTTGCATTTTACACCAAAAAAGCAATAATCAACGCTCACCACAGATACATTCATAACTTGTTTTATTTATAATTTTTATAATGATAATAAAACATTTAATGAAAAGTTTTAAAATGTAGATCACAACACATGTTTTGAGTTTGGATCTATGTTTTCACATATTGCTACAATCGCTCATTTTCCAGTATAAAGTAACAATATTTATTGATGATAATGGAAGTATATTATTTACCACACAACAGGTCTCACGTCAAATTTAGCCTGCATATGAGTTGCGAGCATGTCAAATTATATGATGTCACTTAGAGTAATTATTACTTGAACATCTTAATTAACCCTGAACTCATAGTACTCTGCTTAACTTGTACACCTCCCGCAGTCTATAAATCATGTAGTTTAGTACTTAGTAAACTGTTATCAATTAATTATTATGTATCAATACGTCTTTTAATAAGAATCTTATACAAATTACTTTGCGATAAGGCTGTCGAACTTCAGGAAATATTATTTGAATAATTAACAATTAGTTGAAAGATCAAAGAAATGTATGTTTAGAAATTTATTTCCAATTGTATTTTTACTCAAAGGGGAAAATAATTAACTCATTTTAAAAAAATTAATATTTAAGAGTAAAAATATCCTCATTGGTCTTTATTAATACTTCATAGCCTTGTTAATATCTCAATTTGTTTGTTTGCTCAAAACAAATCGGAGAGCAAAAAATACTTCTCCGATTTTTAAAAAACTTTAAGACCTGGTATTCCTTCGTCATCATTTTATCCAAGAAAGTTTAACAACACACGAGAATAAATAAGTAAAACTATCCTTAAAAATAAAATGTTAATATTAATATTAAATAAATATTAACATTTTGAAAAATTTTAATATTAACTAGTTTCATCTGTAACAAAATAATTAATTTTTTTTTTAAATAGATCTTCTGCTTTCAAATTTTACCAGCCAATATCCCTTGATTGTCCAAGGAACTAATTTCAAAAGTTTTAGAAAAAAATTAAAATTGTGTAGAGAGGAAAAATTAAAAGAACTCACTTCTCAAAAACGGAAAGAGATTTTCTTTGAACTCTATTAATACACGAAGAGTAAAATTTTAAGCCTTTGTAAAAAATGTAGTATTCCTTTTTTTACAAGAAAGCGTTCCTCACTTTCTTCAGACAGAGAGAGAGAGAGAGAGAGAGAGAGAAAAGATAAAGAGAGGAAGAGAGGGAGAGGAAGAAAGGGGGAGAGAGAGGGACAGGAGAGATATGAAAAGAGAAGGAGAGAGAGAGAGGGAGGGAGAGAGAAGGAGAGAGGGAGAGAGAGAGAGAGAGGGAGGGAGAGAGAGAGAATGAATATCTTTGAGGTGAAGTTACTATGCTTTCTTCCACAATCTCTAATATCTTATAATTTACACTTATATTAACAAAATGAATAATTAAAATAAAATTTACAGTTGGATAATTATAGTTCACATTTAAAAATAAAGCACAACTATTATATTCATTAAATAAAATACAGTAATTTGTAACAATATAACAAATATTTTTTGAAAAAATGTAATAAAAGTAATATTCATATTTTAAAATGAAACAAAAAACTGTTTTATTCTTTAAATATAACAAGTTACAACTATGATTTAAAACTAAATATATGCAATGGAATGAAAACATTCACACTTACATTTGTACATAAAGCTATGTATAAGCCTGCCTCCGAGTACACAACCCGAACAGAGATCAGTCCATACTACTAATATAATATTTTTAAGCGACTTTGAAAAATGAGCGCGGCCATTAATTGATTTTAGAGAAACTGGTAACAAGTTCTACAAAGGGCACGTCGATACGTTAAAAGATTTGTTGTACATGTCAGTTCTGTGCTTTGGTATACTTATATGTGCTTTGACTCCTTCTTTGTACTCTTAGTACTTATATCTGAAACAAAAATAAACTTATTTTTCCAAGTAAGTCGGCGCTCCAGTTTGAAAAACAACAGGGCCGAAACATAATGATAAGACCGAAAATCATTATGAAAGAGAGAGAGAGAGAGAGAGAGAAACATTTGATTATATATGATTTATTCCATTGAGTTTATATTAGAACCATTAGGATCAGTTTTTCACTTGACAAGAAATGTAAAAAAAGTGCGAGATGTTACCAAATTGAAGCCAAAATGTGTCAAATAAAAGAGTTTTACGGCCTCTTACCATAAACAAAACAGACAGTGAGACCTCTAGCCTTCACTAACCATTATGGATCTCATGGTTTATCTCCGGAAGGTTGGAAGAATCTCCTTACTGCATTTCTGTTTCGCACAAGCGTTTGGCAATCAAAGACTACGATCCTAAAATCTCCTCTTACTTCTTTAAGCTATGTAAAATCTAAGCTACTTTGTCAATATTAGACACGAGATTCGTAACTCGTTTCCTTTGTTTACGTTTTGGTTTACAAAACAATAAAGAACCCTGTCCGCCATTATTGCGGTTGCAGAACAATTTAATACAAGTGGGCCCGTGCGATCTTTCGCAGTTAGTGGGAAAAAGAAACGAATAATATACGAAAATGTACAGGAATAAGCTTCTGCAAATAAAATAGTTCAAGTAGTACAATTCGCTGGAATACAATTACTATAATACACTAATATTTAATTTAATACTTGTATTTTAGTATTATTTTATATCTTCCTGAGTAAAATCTTTGCAAAACCATGCAAAACAACTACGTCTTGTTATTATGAACTTCTGTTAAAATAGACGTTACAGTTATTTATATTTAACACTTGTGTGACCTATTAATAAAACAATACCCATTCATTATATTTACGTTATTTAAAACAATAGGACTTTGATTTACTGTCATATTTAAAACTATGATCTATAAAGTTAATGACTGAATTCTAATGTTTAACTTATTGAAATATGTGCAAATTAAATCTACTATAACCGGCGACAATATTTACTGTTTACTAAAAGCAGAATCATTTATTTAACAATTACATATTACAACTGGCCTAGATTGTATTACTGATGCTACTTTCAGTCAGTAATTTTTTAAGACTTGGTTATAATAATAATTTCACTATTACTTTCAACAATGTTTTTTCTTATCACTCAACTGTTTTAGTACACAGATACTAAAACATAGATTTGTCATCTATGACTGCACAGTGTTGCTCTCTCACGAAGACACTTATTTGTTGTTGTTCACAAAAACGGAGCACTCCTAGAATGTTGTTTACAAAACTTTTACCTGTTTTAAGTCGGTTTTATTTTATTGTAAAGCCTTAAAATAGAAATGTATGAAGTGTGAGAGTTCCCTGGTGTTCTGACGAGGGTGTAAGTACCCCAAATAACGTATGACTTCATTTGGGTAAAATATCTATCGAAATGATTAACTTAATAATGTATGAAAAATACTGGCGTCAGCTTAATGTTTTTGTAAGGAAGTTAATATAGTTTCACAACACGTTGTTCAAATATGACTTACATAAATTTTATAACAACTTATAAAACCATAACTGCTTTTATGAGTTTATTAAACAAAGATTTTGTAATTCAATTTAAACATTATTTAGATATTCTTAAATTTATATTGATTTCAATTTGTTCAGAACTCCAACAATTGTTGTATTGACACCATCGAAAGAAACAACCAGTCAGAAATAGACAAATAGCAAGGGAATTATAATGTTTTGCTAGCGGACTGAGTTTTCGTGCATTCTAATACAATTCAAACAGTGTAGGGCCTACAATACTTTGAACATCCGAGGTAACGACCTTACCTTACAAGGTTGAACATGTAGCCGAAACACTATATTGATTAATATAAACTGGTGTCAGGTGTTTGGTACTTTAAATCTACAGAAATGGAACAAGACTATAAAACCATGAATTATGCAGGACGCGAAACGGGCGATCTGTCCTGGAAGAATCTGCGCGGGTTCTGAATAATGCAAAGAAATGTCCTGTGACGTTATAACCCTCACGCAGCTGTGTCGCCGATGTGATCACGTGATTTTGCTCGCAAAGTAACGGGATATTTATTAGCTAGTTTTACTTTATCTGTGTACGTTTACTTTAACAAGCAATTGTACGTTGACTAGAATTTTTAATTATAATCCAAAAACTAACTTTACGTCTACGTCCCTGACTGTATATAATGGCAGAACTGGTTTGGCAAAAAATATAACACTTGTTAAAATGTAGACGTTTTTCTAATTGCAGCATTCCTTTAGTAATTATATTAACATAATTTAGACCACTATATGTATGCACATATAAGAAATTCAAGGCACAGAACGAACTGAATGATTATATAGCCTGATTTTCATCAAGAGAATATCAAATGGAAAACAAATATTTAATGTACATTTATTTATTTTACAAATTTATCACATTTTCAAATATATTCTGTGTAAGAGCAACTAAAATTACATAAATTATATTGAAATTTATAATTTAAAATTTTATTTTTTTGGAAAGAATTATTTGTAAAATGATTTTAAATATACTAGAAACGAGCAAGTAGTTTTCTCGCTGATCTGAATTGAATATCAAAGGAATCGTATATTCAAATTCCTTTGAAAATACGAAATTTAACTTTGACCACTATTAAAATTTGTAATTTGAAAATTTGAAAGCTAAGTTATGCTGGTGATTACGTTGCTGAAATCAGATTTTCAAAAACTTCAAGATAAAGAAATTATTACTCTTAAGAATTTAAACTTCCACCATTTTGAAACTGATGAAAGATTTGGCTCAGTAACGAAATTGTGCAAAATATTACAAAAATCGATTTGTACGCCAAGTAATCAAATTGGAATAAGGAACTTATGATTTAAGTAAAGTTAAATATAGCACTAGTTAAAAACTTTTTAAAATTTTGTTGTTAAAACTTACACCAAAATATTTCAGTACATTCATATTTTTTGTAAAAATAGTCTATATAGTTTTAATTTTTTTATAAGATTTGTTTTATAACGAAAAACACAAAAGCAGATTTTTCTGTTCAAAACAATAACTTTGTTATATTTTATTGTAAAAATAGTAGGACTATAGAGAAAATTAAACTATGTACACTAATAACAATGAATAGTAAGTTTTTAAATCAGGAGCTGTTCTATAAACTCGGAAGAATCTTGTGATGAAATATGATACACTATCAGCCATTGACAAACGGCAACCATTAGTTCTGCTTTCTACTTGACTTCACAAAATTGCAACTTGCCACTATACATTTCTACTTCAAAATATATATTTCTACTTCAGTGTGAACACGGAAATTAATCGAAACTGGTTTGATCTGAGCAGGTTCAATTTAACCTTACTCAATAGCTTCATTGAATATTAACCAGTTTAGAAGACAAAAGCTATATTTATGTATTAATGAATACAATAAAAAGCTATATTAAGCTTTTATTTTTAATGAAATAAAGTTTTATTAGGCTAAACTTTTCTACGACACAAGGTTACTGACGGAAACGGAAACACACAGTTCTCTCGCAACCGTGATGTAAGAAATTATAACATTTTTTTTATCTTGTAATTTGTTAATCTGTTTTTACCATCATAATCAGCTCAGAATTTTTTCAGTTATAAACTTACAATAGAAAATACAAAAATTATTGTTAAATTTATTTCCTTAGTTTTAGTTTTTTAAAAGTTAAAGTGTTGATTTATGTATATTTAACACTTATTATGATGGTGAAATCAGGTTTATTTTTATGTGGGAGATGGCAAAGTTATGAATTTGTTAAAATTTAGAATTACCGCTTTTTTGAAGCTCAATAAAATTTTGAATCAAATCAACACTAGAATCATTTAAATTTTAAAATAAATTGAAAATACAAACATTAACTATGATCGTCGTCAATCTTTTTAAACTCACAATGAATATTGAAAACATAAAATTAAAATTTATGCAAATTTCAACATTGATTAGATTAGTTACGACGGTAAAATCAGGGTTCAAAAGTTGTGTATATTAAATAAATAATATAAAGTAAGAAGTTTAATTTTTTTAGGTTTGAAATTTCACCGTAATGCAATTGTTGAACAGATTTTGCTTGTCAAAGCAATTTTGTATCAAACTCTATTTTTACGTTGTGTTTGAAATAAATATAACCAAAAGTACGAAACTCTTAAATAGACCTACACATGAATCACATAAAGCCCGGCGTACACTCGTCCAATTATAAAATCGAATTAAAGGAAACTTTTACCTGCCATCTCCATTTATAAACTCCGTATGGCTCAAATATAAAAAAATTGGTTAGTTGGTGTGGAACGACTCACCATTTATATTAAACACACACACACACACACACACACACACACACACACACACACACACACACACACACACACACACACACACACACATATATATATATATATATATATATATATATATATATATGTTATTTGATAAATATATCTTACTTACTCCCGTTGCTTTACTCTTACCGTTAACACTAGTCCCTCGTCCTTATTAGTCTACCTGGCACAAAGTATGGACGTTAAAAAAATTGATGAATTTGACAATATATTTTAAAATACAGTACTTCCAATGGTCATGATATTTAACTTAGTAAATCTTTTCAGTCACTTCCCTCTGCTTACTTCACTTCTCCAAGACTAGTGACGCTTGCAGTTGATCCTCAACCCCTGTCTCATTCCCTGGGTGGCCTTTAACTAACTACTGACAGCGTGTCAACATAGGAAATCCTTAAATGTAACATGTTTTCAATTAGCGCTAAACATGTTAATAATTAATACAATAATTAATAATTTTATATTATTTTTGTTGTTGTTATTTTAAGGCGAAAAGCACATTTAGGCCATTATCGCCTCCCTAAATGTAAGTGTGAGTGTTAAGTATTATAGACGTAAGTGTAGTATTGTACCGTAAGGAACGTCTAAATCCTCTCAATAGGTGCAGCTAGTCTGCAACCCCTGTAGGGTTTTATATTCATTTTAAAGAAATCTAAATTTAAAATAGAGTATTTAATAGAATAAAAGACTTCACAATTATGTACAGATTATAGTAAAGATTGTTTAAAATTGAGAATAGATTTTCTTGAGAAAACGTTATTATTATTTTAGATGCGACACTGTAAAACAATATAATAAATTATACGCAGTCTTCATGAGCAAAGTTATAAAAAATATGTTAATAATAAAATAATAATAATAATAATAATAAGTTAATAATAATAAGTTATTTCTCTTTATTAATAAAGACCGTTTAGTTTTAAATATTTAACAAAAATTTGCAATAAAGAAAAATAACATAAAAAGTTTCTTAAAAACTTCAAAATACTTGAAGTTAAAAAAAACTATTCCTCACTATAGGTTACATACAATTACATTATTAACCACTAAAATATATTACTGAAGAATTTTAGAAAATTACCAAGTAATGGCAGCACTATGCAAGTACAATTATTATTATAGAAAATATTTTTATATTTGTCTTTGCTCACAAACTGAAAAATCCATGAAATATTGGTTTGTATTCCGCTGGATTTTTACGCCAATAAGAGATTCAATAATAAGTGAATATTTGTGAAAGGGATTTTTGAGAGAACTAACACGTAATTAATATTGTTAAACCGTATATATTAAGTACGGAATCTACATTTATTGTTCTGTATTTATCTGCTATCTAATAGAATTATTTAGAACTAAGACTAGAGCTCACTAAACAGAGAAGTTGTAATATAGAGTTTTACTTGAATTACAGATAAATTAATACGTTCAAAGTATTTGTTGTAATCATTTTGGCGATGCTATTCAAGTCCAGTACTAGGCTGCTGTAACATATAGAGTAGTATTGCCAAGTCTATTCTTCATCTATAACAGTGGAGTGGATGCTGGAGAAGGATATCAAGCATATATAAATGTTGTACTCTGTGCGATTTTCTGTTTTAAATCTAATCTGCACAATAAACTCCTCAATACCGGTGATCATTCTTTATATAATATTATGTTTTCTGCGCTTGAAGGTACTATTAACTAAGGCTTTACTATACACTAAACAGAGAAGTTGTAATATAGTGTTCAGTAAACCTTCGCCTAGAGCTTCGACACTCAAGAGTTATTATTTTACATTGTGCTGCTACCTGGATTTGTTTTCTTTAACTTCTTCACTTATTACTCTATATTTAATAGAAATGTTTATAAATAAATCGGTATATTATTTGTACTAAAAAGTGTTGCTACTTTTTTTAAAGAGATGAAACTAATTCCAGTATAATTTCCAGTATAAAATCATTAAACTTAACAGGTGTTCATATTCATCAATAATTTCTTTTTTTAATTTTTTAACTATTTTTATTTATATACAGTTCTTTGAATTAAATTTATTTAAAATATTGTGCAAAATCACAATTATCACAACTATCACGCAAATAACACGCTTCTTCAGATCCACTGAGTCAAGCCGTTTTCATTTTCTGAGGCAAACACTCTTTAAGTAATCTTTAAGATAAACCAAGAAGTAAAATAGAAATTGTACTTAGTATACGTTAAAAGAACAATGTCTGGCCACCACTGCACAACAGAGCTCTGACTCGCTTGCACATATTCAGCCAATTTAACCGATAACCATAATATTTACGAAAAATATTTTTGGGCCAATTTTATTGGAAAATTCATGTTCTTTCTCCATGAAGCTGTCAAAATTATAATAGGTCTTGCAGTTCAGCCAGTATTACAGAAATTGCCAGCAATTATGCTCGTTATCTTTAAATCGAAGACCTTAAACCTACCGGTCACTTTATACAAGATATTTAAGTGAAAAAATCAGTACCTATTTCAAAACAATCGATTAATGCATTTGGACCATAATTGCGTAACTCACAAATAAGCGATGAGCACGGAATGAGTAACTTTGAGTATGAGCGGGATAAAACAGAGAATTTAATTTTTAATTTCTGTAATTAAGGCACCCTAGTGAGGAAAACCATGTCGTGACCTCCGGTTCTGGTGGAGAAAAGTATCGTAAAATGTTAATCAGATAATCGTTTTTATCTCGCTTAATAAGTGTTGAAGGTAAGTGTTTCTTCTTTTAATTCAAGGTAATGACAAGATCTATAGTATATATATTATAAAACAAAACTTCTTAAATTTGACAAAACCGTTTTTATATAAAAAAATGTGAAATATTTTACAAAAAATCCAATTAGTGAATGGGAAAAAGTCAAAACTATACTTCAGTAAATGGTAATTTTTCTATACAGTATTTACATTTTATTCTATTTGCACAACCAGGTAAGTCTGTTAAATTTTAACAAAATTATGTTCAAAGTTACAAACAATTGTGTTATGACACCAACTTCCTCGCGTCTTGGCACTTACATGGCGGAGAGTGTTATTGTAGTCAGATAACAGACAAGAATAACAGACAAGTGAAGACAAAACTCAAACAATAAGAATAAAATAATATAAATAATTGATAAAAATTATTTATTTATTGTGTTTAACGTCCGACTATTGTGCACACTTGGGCTAATACAGACGATGGGATGATTTACAGCGTATGAAAATGCCAAGCCCTGGCAGGGAATTGAACTAGGGGTGAAAGCCCAGTACGCTATCAACTAGGCCACCGAGGCGGCTTGATAAAACATTAATCAGACTACTTACGTACCCAACGTTTATACTTTATGTCAGTTAGACTAATGAGAAAGAGGGATATATATATATATATATATGTGTGTGTGTGTGTGTGTGTGTGTGAGAGAGAGAGAGAGAGAGAGAGAGAGAGAGAGAGAGAGAGAGAGAGAGGTTTAAGTTATCCATCTTTAAATTTTATATGTTCTTAAGAGCTTTGAAATTTTAAAGATAGGTAAGCAGTTTACATGACACTCAAAGATTATGCCTGTTCCACAGTTTACTAATTCTGATTGAAATTAAAACAAACTTACATCAAATAACCTAAGATATGATAGTGTAATATTTCGACGTGTTAGGCGTACTGTCAGACTTTAGTTCATGCTTCCTCTTTGTTTGTCACCATACCCTACATTACTCGATCAGATATGTTTAGGCCGTAGCGGAATTCATGGAATCATTACGCTATGAAAAAAACCGTCATTTCTATAAACGTGCACTAAACACAGTGATTTCTACTATTTTAGTTCAAATTAGTTATCCTTCTAATTTCTGTGTTCTTTACGTTCGATAACAGTTGATTCAAGGCACTGTACGCTGTTTTATGAATGTTCCGCTCAGTTTTGTTGATACGCTCTCCTTCTAACGCATGTACAAGCTAATAGAAACCAAGTTTAATAATTAATAATAATATTTAATCGAGTTTTCTATTAAACAAATAACAAATATTTTTTTGTGATTTATGAACACAAAAAATTAATGATTCCTTGTCATATATATTTGGATTTCGATATAACGGACTTTTAATGTGCAGACGTAATCGGTCCCAATTATTCTCTTATAGCGAGTACCGACTGGGCTCTGCAGTTTAACAGGACTGTCAGCAATCTCTATGCGAGCATAATCAATCACTTTTTCTAGATTGTTTGATAGAATTGTCCATAATTTCTATACGACCATTACGAATATTTTTTTTTTTTTTTAGATTGTTTGATAGGATTGTCCACAATCTATACGAGCATTAGGAATATTTTTTTGAGATTGTTTCATAGGATTGTCCACAATCTATATAAGCATTAGGAATATTTTTTTAGATTGTTTAATAGGATTGTCCACAATCTATACGAGCATTAGGAATATTTTTTTGAGATTGTTTCAAAGGATTGTCCACAATCTATATAAGCATTAGGAATATTTTTTTAGATTGTTTAATAGGATTGTCCACAATCTATACAAGCATTAGGAATATTTTTTTAGATTGTTTGATAGGATTGTCCACAATCTATACAAGCATTAGGAATATTTTTTGAGATTGTTTCATAGGATTGTCCCCAATCTATACGAGCATTAGGAATATTTTTTTGAGATTGTTTCATAGGATTGTCCACAATCTATATAAGCATTAGGAATATTTTTTTAGATTGTTTAATAGGATTGTCCACAATCTGTACAAGCATTAGGAATATTTTTTTAGATTGTTTAATAGGATTGTCCACAATCTATACGAGCATTAAGAATATTTTTTTGAGATTGTTTGATAGGCTTGTCCCCAATCTATACGAGCATTAGGAATAGTTTTTTTAAGATTGTTTAATAGGATTGTCCACAATCTATACAAGAATTAGGAATATTTTTTTAGATTGTTTAATAGGATTGTCCACAATCTATACGAGCATTAGGAATATTTTTTTTTTTTGAAATTGTTTGATAGGATTGTCCACAATCTATGTGAGCATTATTAATATTTTTTTAAGATTATTTTATAGGATTGTCCACAATCTATATAAGCATTAGGAATATTTTTTTTGAGATTGTTTGATAGGCTTGTCCCCAATCTATACGAGCATTAGGAATAGTTTTTTTAAGATTGTTTGATAGGATTGTCCACAATCTATACAAGAATTAGGAATATTTTTTTAGATTGTTTAATAGGATTGTCCACAATCTATACGAGCATTAGGAATATTTTTTTGAGATTGTTTAATAGGATTGTCCACAATCTATACGAGCATTAGGAATATTTTTTTGAGATTGTTTCATAGGATTGTCCACAATCTATATAAGCATTAGGAATATTTTTTTAGATTGTTTAATAGGATTGTCCACAATCTATACGAGCATTAGGAATATTTTTTTGAGATTGTTTCATAGGATTGTCCCCAATCTATACGAGCATTAGGAATATTTTTTTAGATTGTTTAATAGGATTGTCCACAATCTATACGAGCATTAGGAATATTTTTTTTAGATTGTTTAATAGGATTGTCCACAATCTATATAAGCATTAGGAATATTTTTTTGAGATTGTTTCATAGGATTGTCCCCAATCTATACGAGCATTAGGAATATTTTTTTTAGATTGTTTCATAGGATTGTCCACAATCTATACGAGCATTAGGAATATTTTTTTTAGATTGTTTAATAGGATTGTCCACAATCTATACGAGCATTAGGAATATTTTTTTGAGATTGTTTAATAGGATTGTCCCCAATCTATACGAGCATTAGGAATATTTTTTTTAGATTGTTTAATAGGATTGTCCACAATCTATACGAGCATTAGGAATATTTTTTTGAGATTGTTTCATAGGATTGTCCCCAATCTATACGAGCATTAGGAATATTTTTTTAGATTGTTTAATAGGATTGTCCACAATCTATACGAGCATTAGGAATATTTTTTTTTTGAAATTGTTTGATAGGATTGTTCACAATCTATGTGAGCATTATTGATATTTTTTTAAGATTGATAGGATTGTCCACAATCTATATAAGCATTAGGAATATTTTTTTTGAGATTGTTTGATAGGCTTGTCCCCAATCTATACGAGCATAATCAATCACTTTTTCTAGATTGTTTGATAGAATTGTCCATAATTTCTATACGACCATTACGAATATTTTTTTTTTTTTAGATTATTTGATAGGCTTGTCCACAATCTATACAAGCATTAGGAATATTTTTTTAGATTGTTTGATAGGATTGTCCACAATCTATACAAGCATTAGGAATATTTTTTTAGATTGTTTGATAGGATTGTCCACAATCTATACAAGCATTAGGAATATTTTTTTTTTTTTGAAATTGTTTGATAGGATTGTTCACAATCTATGTGAGATTGTTTGATAGGATTGTCCACAATCTATACAAGCATTAGGAATATTTTTTGAGATTGTTTGATAGGCTTGCCCACAATCTATACGAGCATTAGGAATATTTTTTTTAAGATTGTTTGATAAGATTGTCCACGATCTCTATAATAGTGTGAAGTTTTCACATTTCGTTGGTAATTTTTAAAACAACAACATATAGTTTCCTTCTCCCTACTTACCTGCACCTAATTTAAGTTTGACGCCCTTGCAAGCTTTACCAAATTATTTAAACATGTCTGTTCTTAAAGTCACCTCTTGATTACTACATTAATATTAATTTACTGTCCTATTGATTCTATAGATCACATCTGGTCCAACAGATAAAAACGGTAACTTTTCTAAACTCAGTTTTTCAAAACAAGATAGTTGTTTATTTAGTGTAAATCATTTTCGTCAAACATAACCTAGTTAAATATCAAAAAGAGCATACGGTTTTATTTTCTTATAAAAATTACTTACTAACATATTATGTATATGTGCGACAATTTTTAACTTTTCGTTTTTAATTTAACAAAATTTTAATAATTTGTTTAGTTACATTTATTCTCTTTATTTAAAAATAGTTTACATATCTTAAATATAAATGTTAACATTTTGTTTTAAGGCATTTACAGTTTTAATATTTATTATTTAGGTTATGAGTTACGTAGTGACATGAGCAATGAATGTACATATAATTACTATAATTAATTAATTATACATTATATTTACTGCTAAGTATTGTATAAATACATTTTATATTATCTTTTTCTAATATGATCTTCTAACACTTTATTGTTTCGCACAAACCTAAACTTTTGTGTGCTTTTTTAAAATGTTTCCAGGACTTTTACCACCAAGTTATTGCAGGTTAAGTTAATTTTTTGTAACACGGGCGTTGCTGAAGGAGAGTTAACAACTGATTAGTTATAGAAAATATCTAGCTTTTTCTTAACATCTTGCATATAATGTAGCAACTTTAAGAATAAGAGAAAACTTATCCAAGAAGTCCCAAGCAGGTGCTTGAAACCAAGACGTTATAAAACATGCTGGGTTTCTTTTTCTTTCTTATAGGCTATGATGCTAGTGACTTAAACGGTGAATTGAAACTAAATTCTACTTCGTTTTCTGTTGAATTTAAAATAAATGTACAATTACATTTAATGTAATTTTAACGGAAACAAGTGATATTTTTCTTCTGCACTCAAAATACTAAAACACTTGTAAGGTTTAAGGGCGTAACAGAAGCGGCTGCAGAGGGAAACTAGTACAGTGATGTTAGCAAGCAAAGTTCGAGTGAAGTACTAAACAAAAGAGGGATAGAAGATCTAGTCTAGCAAAAGATAGTATCCAATATAATTATAGTAAGTAAGTAAACGTCTAACTCTACCTTTTGATTTTAGTATTCCAAGTATAAACTGATTTTCGACATGTTCATAGGTGTGAAATAAGGGCTATTTGACATGTGAGGACCATTTTGACGTATTTTTAATTGTTTATTTTCTTTAAACTTTTGTTATTACTTTTTTAAACCCTACTGTTCAAATGAAAATAATAAATATGTTATTGCCTAGAGAGAACTTACGTCCTAAGTATACGTTTGACAAAAAAATTGATTTTTTTTTTAACAAATAACTCACGTATATTACATTCTAATGCAATTCTATTATATCTCTGTAAAATAATGTTTTCTTTGTGATATTTTTCAGGTAAAAAATTTAAAAGTTCTTTTAATAGTTTAAAGTTCTTTTCTTGTGGCTGCAATTAGTTCAAACGCATCATATTCAAGTTACGTTTACTTTTTCAAATTTAATACATATTTTTGTTAACGTCCATAATTTATGCTAGATAGACTACTGAGGACGAGAGATCAGCTTTAATGGTTCGGGAAGAGCAACAAGAGTAATTGCGGCTCGATCTAAGAACTTTGAGATGAGAAATTTACAGAAAACAGTTTCAAATTTAAGTATTTACCTCAAATGAAAATAAAAGTAGAACAAATATTTAAATTTATAATTAAAAGTTTTTATTTATATAAAAAAATTGCCTCAAATGTCAAAAATAAATTCCCTTGCTCCTATAAAGCATTGAAAAATCAATTTCAAACTGATTCAACTAAAATTTTGAGGCCAGACATTTTTCTTACTCTGTATATTCAGTTTTATATTTTAGTATATAACCCGTTTGTTTATTGTTCAATATAAAATTAATAAAATTACATGAACTGACAAACTATGTATACATTAACAAAATGGGACTGACAAAAACATCAATTAACATACAATTAATAAACAGAACACAATGCTTGAAAAACATAACAGTATATTTTGTTATAACATATCAGATTTTTTACTTAAAAGTACAGTGTAGAATATATACTGTGTACCAGTATATGACATGAAATTAATTACAACCTGTATAGAAATGAGCGTGTGGCCATTACTTGGCTAACAATATTCCAAGAAATGTGTGTAGGCTAGAAACAATAGTGATTACGTGATAAATAATTTTAGATTTGATGCTTGACTTGTAACAGTTTTAGAATGAATTCAAATATAAATATCGATTATTTTACTAACATGGATAATTTGTTTTGTTATTTTGTTTTGTTTCATGAAACAAGCATTAAATGACAATTTTTTTTTATTACTGGTAAAAGATATTTCCATTATTTGATGTTTTCAGGACGGATGATTCATTACAGCTGATGTTTTCAGGATGGATGAATCATCACATGGGATGTTCAATATGAATGATTGTATCGTTGTTTGTTTGGAAACAAATAAATGATTCGGCGAATACACAATTGTTATTGATTTTAGTTTTGGAATATAATAATTAACATGCGGCCATTTCAGAAGTATCTACAAAATATTTTCAGTCGTTTTTAATTAAATTTATATTGCACAAATATTGGAATTTTATTAATTCGAGCAGATGACAAACAGTAAATTGTAACTGAATTAACTTTGAAATAGCTATTGCAAATAGCTTTGCATTGATTTTTTATTGGTACGATGTCTTTTGAAAAAAAATACTGTTTCAAAAGAAAGTTAAACTTTCAATGACATTGAATTTAACCTATTACGTCGAACAAAACAATGCTTAATTTAATTTAAACTGTTGTCCAATATTGTTGATTTTTGTATATATTAAGCGATCAGCTGATTCAAAGTGAGTTCATTGAAAAAAATATACTTGAACTTAATATCATCAAGCTGTTTTTTTAATAAAACTTTCTGTAAAAAATTTGTTTTTAATGTAGATTGTTTTTTTCGTTTTCTTTTTTTACCGAAATTATTGTAAATATAACATGTTGTTGCTCGATTGTTGAACTTCAATCAATTGAAAAAAAAATTAAGTTCAAGAACGTTGTTTGTACTCTCCTTAATAAATTAAAGCTGATATTAACAGTCATGTTTTCTTTGAAATTTATACGCCGACACTAATATAAGAATAAAAAATTTAATAACTGCGTTTTTTTCGATTTCATGCAAATTACAATGTTTTGTTCGTTTGATAAGATTGTAAGAAAGGTTAAAATATTTTGTAGATGGTTTGACAACATGTTTCTAATTATTAAAAATATATTATAATAATACATAAATTGAAAATCAGTTTTTTTCTAATCAATACATATGAATTTGAAAAGTAAATTCAAATTTCAACACACGATACGTACACAATAGGAATCTAAGTTGTACAGGAATACCTAAGAACATTGAAAACCCTTTAATTAGTGTAAAAACCACATATAACAATATCATGAGAATTTAAAAGTTTCAAATCAATTCCTTTATTTTTTTAATTTTACTTTTGTTTATCAAAAAAAACAATAAACTTACAATTGAACACATGGATGTCATTATACTATTCAATCCGCAATTACAAATTAAAGAAATATTTCCTAATAAGTTATTTTAAAAAACGAATAGCATTTTCATTTCTTTTAAAAATTAAAATCTATTATTTATAAAGTGAAGTAATAATATTTTACACAACCGTTGTTATACTTTAAAATAAATTTTAACAATTAATTCAATAACTTTTATTTAATGGTTGAAGCACATTATTTTTAAATTATTTGACAAAATCAACTATATAAAATATTAGTATAAATTGGTCTTATTTAAGTAAGAAAACAAACAATATTTAATTAATTTTTGTTCTTAATTCAACAACCGTATTAATTATTTTTATTTAATCGTGTTGATAAACATATCACAGAAATTACTAATCCTGGCCTATTCACGAAGTGTTCCTAATACTCACTTTATTACATTTTGTACACAGTAGTTATTATTTTTTTCGTAAAATAAATGCATAAAATAAAACATTGACACAAACATTAACGAATAGGCTCGGTGTTTCCAGAACAGCCCTATATTTTCACAATAATTGTTGCACTTAAGAGTTAAACAATAATACTTAATGCAATACAATTAACATTACAATCATTTTCTCCGTCAATTTTGTTTACAAAATCTTTCACAGTAAAATACCAAAAACAAAATCACTTAAGATCAACATTTTTCCGAAAACAATATTTAATACTGAAAAATGTTAAAGATAAGCAGATTATTAATTGATTGCCTTCTTGTTCTACTCTTTGAGCATCGATATTCTATTATTCTACCTGTTAAACTTCTACTGAATTATATTCACCCTGAAAATATGATTGGAATATTTTGACGTGTGCATGCATTTTATTTACCTACACAACATACTTAAAACTTTGCAGTACTTCAATCTCGTTTTCAACAATGTTTACAAACACCAGTAATGAAGTAAATTATAAGCAATAATGCCTTTTAACCGATCAGCTATTTTACCTAAAATAATTTGCGTGACAATATACTATTAATTTCCATACCTCGATAATCTATATTTAGTTTAACAGTTTCTTCTTACTTTCAAATTTATGTAACATTTATTTTACTTTTTTTAAATCCACGTTGTATTGCTTATATTTATTTCACATTGAAGTCCAATATGAACTAATTTGAACTATAATAAAATCTGTTTGAAACATTAAACTTCACAAAGAATTTATAAATAGAAACATCGTTATAAATTTTTTTGGTAATAATTGAACAAAGAAATCACGTATAGGTCTTCCCTACCGGGTGTACAAATTTTCTTCAATTAATAACAAAGTGTAAAAAATAACTTTAATGTTTTTATATACATTTATTTCGTTTATTTCAGATTGTTTACGTTATTCTATATTCCGCTTTTAAAAAATTCAGTTAGTTGCCACAATTTTAAATACAAAACAATATGAGTAAATAGTGTATTGTCTAAGTACGGTCCTGTGGGCACGTCCAATTTTAACTTACTAAACGAACGAAGAGTTACTGAACAATGATGTGCGGTGCGGACAAGAGGACGGCAACCGTGGCTATAATCGTGAACAGGGTGAACACTATCAAACAGAACCTGTCCACAACCATCGCGGCGAACTTCCAGTCGCTGATGAGTTCCGCTTCCTCATCGGCCTTCTTCATCCTATTTGTGATGAACTGGAGTTCACGGAGGATGTTCTGGAGGTCACGCTGAGCTATCGAGCACGCGCCTGTCTCCTCCAAAGTGATGCCCCCTCTCATGTAACTGCTGTTCGCTGTTGTACAGTGTCTGAAGTCGTCATCGATGTCCAACACATTTGCGAGTAGACTTTTGGACGACCTCTCTTTCAGCTCTAACTCTTTCATACGATTGCTCATTAGGATTGTTTTGCGGGTGATTTTCTTTCCGGGACGTCCCATCCCTAACATCCAAGGTAGCCACTGGAGGAATACGCTTTTAATCTGTGGAACATTTAAGCAATTTGTAATAATGTCAGTAGAATCAACAGTATGTAAAAGTGTTTAGGAATTCCAAGTAGTGATTGAGTGGAACGTTTTTGTAAAGTTGGTATCTTATGAAGCTAAGGTAGATTTAGAACGCACACACGAATCTTACAACCGGAGCAAATAAACATAGTCATAACCTGTTTTAAAAATTTACTTAATTATTTGTGTATATAGAAACAATAAAAGATAGTATAGGCCAACTACCGTTCTCAAATTCCTAACATAAAACATAAACTTAGCAACTAGAGCACAAGCCTAGATGCCTAATTCAATGTTAAAATACTAAAAACGTAGGAAAAATTCAAAGTGATACCTTGAATGGCCAAAAATAAGGTATTTATCTTAATTAAGTAATATTTTAACGTCAAATAGATTATGTTTTATTTGTTATGTTTATGTATTAAGTTAACCGCTCCTCGATTCATCATATATGCATATAAAATATTCACAAAATATGGCAAATTTCCGAATAAACAATAATACTTGCTAAAATTTATAAAACTACAAAGAATGAAAATATTAAGAAATTACTTACACAACTAGTTATCATACCTGAAAGCAGTATACGTATTTCTGAACATTTGATTGTTTGTTAAATCAGTTTAACCCAAAACGTTAAATTATAACATTAATAGTAAATAACCTTTTAAATCACTATTTATGTATTTTTTTTATTTTAAAATTGTCTTTTATTGTACGTAGTTCTTAAGTTTTATCCCTGCAGGGGGTGCAGAATAGCTGCACCTATTGAGAAGATTTAGACGCCCCTCGCGGTACCCGAGTCTAACACACACTTACACTTGCAACACTACACTTACGACTTTAACACTTTACACTCACACTTACATTTAGGGAGGCGATAATAGCCTCAATGTGTTTTTCGCCTTAAAATAAAAAAAATCTTAAGTTTTATATGTTCTATTAATATGTTCAATCGCTTGCATAAATTTAAATCAGCCTTTCAATTAACCTAAAACACGGAGTCCGTTTGTACGTAATAAACGCGTAATTTCTTTAAATGTTGTTCTGCACACAGTCATATTTGTTTAATATAATAACTGATTGTGGTACAAACCCATGGTGGCATCTCGTGAATGTCTGCCGTTCTGTGGTGATAGTTGAGCACGACTACAGTGAGAACAACTGAAGACGCCACCATGAACATTATGCAGTTGAAATACGTCCCTGAAAGTATAGCCAAAGAATATTTTAGAAACAAAATAAGCAGTTTGTTGTAGTCCAGTAACGTCTTTAAAACCTATCGCGATAGGATTTTGATTGGATTTTTATTGTTAAAATAGCAACATGCTATAAACGAATCTTTTAATTGTTCAAAAGGACAATAAAACAGTTTTGTCAAATGCAGGAAACAATATATTTATTTTTATCTGTTACTAGCGAAATTCAGTTGAATGAAATCGCGGTGTAATAGAATTTTTCATCTGTTATCAGGATTCACGAAAACAATTCTGTCTACTTACGAATAAAAAACCTCGAAACTACATAATTACGAAAACATTTTAGTGACAAAAGTATTGTTTATTAAAAACCAACTTTTTAACATACGTTTAACTTTTAATTAGACAGATTGTTATTATATTAAAAACAAAGTTTAAACGAAAAGAAGTTCTTTGTTTTATTGAACTCACATTAACTTTTAAAAAAATAATACAGAAGTGTGTCTTTCGTGTATAATTTGGACCTATTTTTATGACTCAAATGTAACGCTTACACGATATATTACCAAACTATAATACTTTTCGGTACAAAATACTTATGTTTTAAATATCAAGAAACACTTCAGATTAGAAAACACTAAATTTATTTTAATTTGACAAAAAAAACATAACTTTAAAATTTTAATTAAACTAAAGAATTCTGTTTTCTGTACAAGGCAAAAATGTGTATAATTGAAATCATTGCTTATTTATAAAAAAATTATATTCGTTGTTTATTCGTGATAGTGTATTAAATAATTCACATTTTTTGTAAAATTATACTGCCTACTTCTACAGGTTTCTTTAATGTATTATCATATAATAAAATACTAAAACGTTTTCTACATAATAAATTGAACAATATTGTATATTAAATAAAATAACAAAGAGGAAATATATACACAAAGAATCATTATATTAAAATGTATTTATAGTAAGCAAAATTATATTAGAAACTAATATACTGTATTATAAAAACTGTAAATATATATTTAATAATTCTAAGTCAAAACAAACACGGAACATAAACATGCTGCTCATGCTATCTATGATTTGGCACTTAAATTACGTACATGTTGTATGCACTTAAGTAAAATCAAATTTTCAAAAACACAAATTCACCCCAACAATAAAACGTATCAACGACAAATTTACTATCATCAGTTGCACCAAGCACATACAACGTTGTGAATTTGTGTTTTGGAAATTTTAATTCAATAAATAAATTCAACAATATTCAAAGATAGAACAATAGACATGAAGATAATAATTCAATAAATTCTTGTGCAGTAATTGTTTACGCAAAAGCATTAATAGTTTAAAGCATTTTTTAAATGTTTTATTTAAAATTCTTTGTTTTATTTTTGACACTTTCATTTAATTAGCTTATATGAAATTTGTTTAACCTTTATTCCAGATGTTAAGATAAAAGTAAGTACATTTATCAAACACGAACAGTTTTTTGGATATGCACGTACTTAATCACGTTGAATGTACGTCCAAATGTAGTAAAGTAAATATTCAAAAACTTTTAGACCTATTACATATTTTTATATTATTAGGCGATACACTTGAAGTAATGTTGTTCGTTTCCCCGGATATCTCCATTGAAAGTTAAATAAGACAAAATATGAAATAAAGTTACCCACTTCCATTAATTTTTGAAAAGAGGTTTGAAAGCATGAGCAAGAAAATTACAATCGAGAACAAAATTTTATATGACTTCCGGAAGTACGCGTCAAATTATTATTTGAGTCATGAAAGCGACTCTAATTTGAGTTTACCAGATTTTTCTCAATAAATTGCAAAAAACTGCAAATTTTGAACAATATCTGAACAATAGAAATTGATCCAAATCATAGATAGAAAACACCTAATACATAAGCAAAAAAATATTGAACTGTAAATAATACTTATTTGTTATTATTCAAATAACCCATGCTTTTTTAAATTCCAAAATACTACAAACACTCTTTTGTTAAAATGTAATAACAAATATAACACTTTCTTACGCCCAAGACACAAATTGACCCAAATTACACTAATCAAGGCAACATAGACGCCACACTGAATGCACAGAGATTACACAAACTCGAAAACCTCCTCGGGCGTTCAAACGTTGGCAAGTTTATATAAAACATATTTACATAAAAAATGTAAGTTAATTATTTTATTTATTTGTTTAATATTTGTTTAGTAAAAAATTGTTTAAGAGTGTTAATCGTTTTTTAAATACAAAAATTATTTTATTAATTTAACAAAAATTATGTTATTTATAAATTATTGTATTATGTTTGTTATTCATTATAACTTTAGTTTTAAAATGAAATTGAATTATTTAAAGTTTGTTTTTTAAGTTTTATTTACCTTTTTTTCTTACCGGAAAAGTCCTTGGTTATCCTTGGTGTAAGTCACCTTTAGCCTGCGCCCACAAAATTACACTTTATCCACTTTATCTGATTTATTTTATCTTTTTACATGCTTTTAAGGTAGAATTTATAACGTTTTTTTTAAGACACAAGGAGAGGAGGTCAACGAATACCATACAAAAAAAAAGACATTTACAGTAGCAATTAACAAACAGAAAAGTCTTATAATATACAGGTTATATAGTACAACGGTAATGTGACACATCAACAAACATAGGCTATATTGGGACAAAGTCATATGATACTTGGAGGTGGAGGTTTAGTATTCTTGTTTAAAGTCGTCACAATGTTTATATCTCATTATTTAAAGTATTAATTAACTTTATGTTGAGTAAACAAACTTTAAAAGATAGAAATAGAGACAGAGAAGTTTACAGTAAGCAAGCGGACACCTCACCTGGTCGATGCAGCCTCCTGGAAACATCTTGCTCAAGACATTAAGAAGAGATTTGTATTAGTGTGAAAATGAACAGACCCAAAAAATACTTCAAAACTATTTTGCATTTAAAACCTGTCCGATTTATCAATAAAACAGGTCTACAAAAATAATTACTAAATAATGACTTTTAATGACCTATTTTTTTTTAACACTGTAGATGTAAGTCATAGTCATTTGCATTATACATACTATATGTAACTATCACTTACTTAAAGTTATAAACAACTGAATACAACGAAAGAAATTTAAAATGCTATTGAACTTGTAGTTCGTTTTTGAAAAGTTCAAATATTTTAAAAATTTTGAAGTATTTATGAGATTATGTGCTTTAGAGGAAATATTCAGGAAAATGGAAAGATTTTTGAAAATGTATCGAGAGGAAAGCAGATGCATTATAAAGAAGCGTACTCTAAGGTTTGTCGTAAATGAATTTGAAATCGTGTCATACTAAGCTAACCAGATTTTGTCCTCTTTGAAAAAAATAATTTCGGTTGATTAAAAATGATTTATTGTATGGTTTAACATCTAAAGTACAGTTTCCAAGTATAGCGTTGAATTAAAAAACCATTGTCAATTACTTAATACTAATATATTTTGTAAAAATCTGTAATTATATATAAAAACTGTTCAAAACTCTAAACATTATGCTACGGCGCAAATGTCTTCAAAAAAGCTTGTTTGAGATATATGTTTCTTAGTTACGCTGAGTTTTATGTTATGTTTATCACAATTTTTGATAGTTTTGTTAATGTAAACAATTTAAATTTTCACTAAACTTATTATGGCAACAGCTGTTACTTTGTATAACTTTCAAACTGTTTATCCCCGAGAGCACTTATTTACATATTGTGGTAAAAAGACCATTACTTCTTGAGAGGAAAGATACTTTAAACGTATTGTGTTGTAATGTTGTTTATTCGTAACTCACTGTTCCCACTTCGCTTGTTACAACAGCGCTAACACAACCTGCTGGCATACCGACAACAAGTTTAGCTTTTTTTTTAAATCACAAATTTAATTTGAATAAAACATTTTGCATCGTTCGTGCATAAAATCTGTGACTAAAATAAAAATTCTAAGAAATATCATAATACTTTTGAAACTTTAAAGCGTTTTCCTTAACAATTCTGTGTCCTACGTAAACTTTTGGAAAAAAGAACCAATTGCGGATATTGACAAATACAATAACCATTCAAGAATTCTACATAACATTATAGGCCTAAATATATTTTACTTTGTTTATTTTGCATTATTTTTTTTTTTTTATTTTTAATTTTTTTTAAATACGATTTATATTTCTCTAAATTATTTCATAAGTTTCGACTACCCATCGTTACTGTTACATTTAATTTTTTTGTTTTATAATGACCTTCACTGACATTTAAAAACTAGAAAATTCTGACTGACTGACACTCACGCCAAAACGATGTCTGAATTGTAGTTTACAGAAAAATATATTTAAAATGCAGTGCTATACCCATATTATTAATACACAAAACTTTCGTAATTATTTACTGTACTCAGATGTATAGGTTATTTCAAAATATACTTTTTAAGCCATGCTCCATGCTTTACGTTTTCTAGAACTTGAAGGTACTACCACGAGTCCAAAATAAAAGTGCATCATAGTATTGTTTATGTTTTATTTTTATATTAATTTTATATATTTTACAAAACATAAATTATTGTTTCCAATTTATATTTTTTGCGATTATTTGCTTCATACAGTGTTCCCACAACACCATGCACAGTAATAAATATTAATTCAAAGTTTTGGGTTTAATGTTTTTAATTTCTCAATTATTACAAGGGAGCAGTTCCGGGTTTAGGAGACAAGCAAAATAAATTTAAGAATTATGGATTATTTAAGCATTAAATAGGAATTAGTAACGATCATATACTCACACGCATTCATTGCAATCATTCAGGTAATTTAAAATAAGTTACGAGATTATTTCTCCAGTTTTTATTATTTAAACTGTTTAACATACTTCGTTAAAGTAACAAAGCGAAATTAATAAAATTACTATTGAGGTTTTTACTTTTAAATATCCATCTTCAAGGTGACAATAACTTTTCAAGGAATTATAAAAATCAAATAAAAGTACTCAATCGATTTTGTTATTAACATTATGTCTTATTACTTTTTAACATCGTAAGAAGAAACGTGACAAAATTTGAAAGTCTATTATATTAATAATTGTTTGTTTATATTTACTCTAATTCTTTTGTAAATTTAAACATTATTTAATTTATATCTAAGTTTAATTTAAAACGTTATTTGCTCAAATTTTTTTAGAATTTATAATAACTTCTTTTAAAATTAAATAACCGATTACACTACATTACTTTATGTTTAAAAGTAATGTAACACAAGTAGATTATTACAAAACAAATGTTTTTCAGAAGCTAGAAAATGTAAGTAATATTTACAACTATTTGTTTAAATGATATATAAAAATTTAACTTGAATGGTATGTCTTTATTACCGAGGCATTTTGAAATTTTTAACACATTTCCATAACCTAAATAAACAAAGTAGATACACTGAGAATTTCTCTTCCCAGTACGTTCATTGATCCACTATCAAAAATAACCACATTGTCCAATAACTCCATTACGCGGTATTCACTTAAGAGTTATTTTACTTACAATTTTAAAGACAAAATCTTCTTTTTTTTTAGTATTCAAAGGACTTTTCGGTTTGCACTGTGTATTTTGTGTGTGAGAGTTATGTTTGTAATCCTGTTTGGATATGATAATTATTAAAGCTTCTTAAAAGCAAAATAATACTTTATAATTTATTTGCTGATTATATCAATCTTCTATTCAATTTCTCAATTAAATTTACAAAGTATGTACATTTAAGAAAATTAAAATTAATAATTAAATATTATTTTAGTATTTACAAATGGAAGATTTAAAGATTTTAAGAAGTTTTAAAACAAAATAAATAGTTGTTTATTTCTGAACACAGTTTAAGGTATTACAGTTTATAGGTAATAATTCTAATATCAAAACTGTTGATAACTTCATGATGGAATTGCATATATATTAAACGTCTATATGATATTTAATGTCTTATTATTAACATATTGAGGTTCATTTAAAAAAATAATAATTTTGGATTTCAAATGTTACATTTCAATCCTTTTTAGCAATACGTTTTAGGATATTTTAGGTTAAACTGTTTTCATTGAATGTATTGAATTTTCAAACGAAAATAAA
The DNA here is from genome assembly GCA_022606455.1 of Callitettix versicolor. Lineage (NCBI taxonomy): Eukaryota > Metazoa > Arthropoda > Insecta > Hemiptera > Cercopidae > Callitettix > Callitettix versicolor. The sequence continues at coordinate 30,648,774 of CM040191.1, forward strand.
ATGTTGTGTAACAATAATGATATTATGAAGACATTTTCTTCCAAAACGTAGGCCTAGTAGTCAATTCTTGACAAAACTAAATTAAGGATTTCATTCATAAAATAATGTCACCTTGAAGATAGTTATTAAACATTTGATATCTTAAAAAATACAAAAATCAACAGTTACAATTTTATCTACAATTAGTTGTAGTTTTGAATACTTAAATATTATTGAGAATTAATGTCCCAAAACTGAGAGCTATATATTAATTTTTTTGATGATAAGTACAAAAAATATATTCAATTAGTGATTTTATGTAGTTATATTATTTTTGAGGATTTTTTAACCTTAAAATGTATACAGTAATATCTTACACAAATTTAGTTATAAAAAAACTTATAGTCTGGTTTCTTACTAACCATAAAATGTGATTGAATTGAGAGTTTAAAGAAATAAAAAATTATAAATGTTTAATACCAGGTTTATTCAAAAAAATATTGCCTTAAAAGAAAAAAATCTTTTACCCAAAACTTTGAAAATATTACGTTAGGAAAAGAAATTCTTTGGATTTATGTTCTAACCTAGAACTGGAACAGCATCAGAGGTTTGGGGAAGGACCTGCGCCAACCGTAGCAGGAATACAGTCTGTGAGAGAAGGATTGTTACACCTGAAACAAATAGCACTCAAACCCCTTCCACTCTCCACATCCAAACTGAAATTATCTTTTCAAATTTGTTTAAACATTTTTAAACAAATCAAGATTGAGTTATTTTAATTTATTTTTAATATGTTTCAAACTAAATAAAAATGTTTAATAAAATAATAATTTAATCAATATTGTTAACGTCTCCATTAAAATTATTTAACGCTAAATAAAGTTTTTAATTGTTATTTTTATCATTATTTGAAATTATAAACAAATTAAAGAGAATTCCTCTATTTTAAAAATTATTGTATTTATAGAAACATGATATAAAATTAAACTACCTTTAACAATATTATAACACAAATAAATAGTTTATCTAATTATATACTTACATTTTTATGTTTAAAGATTTTAACAATAATATTAATATGCATAATATATTATTACTCTTTCATATTTTGCATCTTTTACATCGTAGCTTTTAAAATTATTTTTATTTGGAAAACGTTAAATAAGTTAAAAGTCTGATTTAAGCTTCAATTTATTTATTTTTTTTTTTTTTTAGTTTCAGAATACATTTTATTTATAGTCAAATTTGCAATATCCTACAATACGAACATGTAAAATTATTTTTGTAAAATACCTGAAATTAGTTTTCAAAATTTGATACCTCTTGACCTTCCACTCAGAAGCAATCCCGACTCTCAACTTATACATTTATAAATGTAAAATATAAAACAAATGATATACTCAAATAAATTTACAAAGTATGTACATTTAAGAAAATTAAAATTAATAATTAAATATTATTTTAGTATTTACAAATGGAAGATTTAAAGATTTTAAGAAGATTTAAAACAAAATAAATAGTTGTTTATTTCTGAACACAATTTAAGGTATTACAGTTTACAGGTAATAATTCTAATATCAAAACTGTTGATAACTTCATGATGGAATTGAATATATATTAAACGTTTAAAAGAAATTTAATGTCTTATTGACATTAATATATTGAGGTTCATTAAAAAAAAATAATTTTGGATTTCAAATGTTAAAATGCATTGTAGCTCCAAAAGTGCGTTGTTAGCTTTTCTAGCTTTCATTGATTGTGCATCTAATTTCAAATTTCTGTTTTCACAAACTTTGATTTATATCAATAAAACACCACTGCATGTCAATTACTGTAAAATAATGTTACACAAAACTATTTAAATTATACGATTGATAATGCCTAGGAAATGCATTCAGAAGGTGTGGTTACATAATAAAGGTTACATAAATTTATAATGTTTGAAACCTCACCCATCTAAAAATTATGATTAAAATTTTAATTTTGAAATGCTCATTTACTGAAATTTAAAAGGTCTTGTTATGTAGAAAATAATTCGTTGATTTTACATGAGTAAAATTAAACAGTTTTATAAAATTAGGTTTACATTTTTTACCAATGAAAAATTGCTTTAAAAGAAGGGTAGGTTGTATCAATCTTCTATTCAATTTTTCTATTAAAACATTACCTTTTAAAAAGGTGTCACTCATTACTGATTAAAATATTAATTTTCAAATATTGAGTAGCAAAACAGTTATATTTATTGTAAAATTTAGTTTAAATGACTCAAACCTTAATGTTAGAAATTAGTTGAAGCCAATTTATCTGTTATTATCAAATTTAGATATAACAAATATAAATAATAAGTTAGCCCAACACAAACAAGTTTGTTGATGTTCCTTTTTTTAGTTTAACCTCAACTTTCACTGTGTTAATTTCCAGTTTTCATCAACAAACAAGTAATTTCTCCAAAACACATAAATCTTCCATGATTTTTTTAAATTTTAGATAAACATTTTACTTTAACAAATATTCGCCATCTTTAGAGCCGAGAGTCGGGATCGTAGCATACTTATCTAGGAGTCGAACGATTAAAAGACAATTTGCCTCCATCAACCAAGTACCAGACAACAAGGCACACAACAGCCAATCAACACACAGAGATAAAGATAGAATAAGGGAATATATAAACCAAGCGACACGAAATGGGCCTTGGGTACCTAGCAAAGGGATTGCGTCGGATACTTGGGGTAGGGTCTCTGCCACCAAATTGAGAAAGACAGTCAACGAGAGTAATATGGTGACGCCTGTAACAGAATCATTTGGGTTAGTGGCCCTGAAGTATGATACGTAACTTACACATAAAATATTTATTTCCATTTAATAAAGGGAATTAATCCTCTTGAACAATAATACTTTACCAGTGGGAAGAAGGAAATATGTTGTCTATTTTAAATTTTGAAACATTTCTGAAATGAACACATTTCACACATACTTTGTTTACGCTGATTTTTCAAATGTTATTTCTATGAGCCATTTTGGTTAGAAGAGACCATCACAAGCGTACAAATCAGCAAATTAACTAAAAATGTATATTATCTATTTACAGTGAACACAATCCCTCAAACTATAATTAAACAATAGTTTTAAACAATAATTTAAAAAACCATAATTATAAAATGTTTAATATTTTATCCATAATATAATTTATTAAAGTAAATTTCATAATTTAATGTTTAACAAGAAAACTTCTATGTTTAATTTTTTTAATTAAAGTGGTGTATTTGGAATGAAGTTATTTAATCGATAATTTATTAAATTACATATGTTTTAAACGAAAATAAGGCTTTGTTTTACAAAATGAAGTAAATAGTTTCATTGCTGGTCACTTGTGTGATACTTTAGTAATACTTTTATTAGTATTTTGATTGATTATACAATTACAAACTCAAGTGTTGTGAGATAAATAGTTTTAAAAACTTTCAATTTTATACATCCAATAATTTACTTACTTCATTTTAAAAATACAACAAACGTCAATTTAGACATATAGTTAATATTTTAACTAACATAAGTATTAAAAAATTATGTAATTTAAAAGAATAAATTTTATTTATTCTTTTAAAAAGGTTGGTAAAAAACTGATATAAAAAGAGAGATATAGTAAATTAAGTATATTTATTACAATATTTCTAATAAAATTTATTATTGAAAGTTAAAAGTGTGTTAAAAAGTTATTAATTGATTTTGTAAATAATAATTACATATACAGATATTATATATATATATATATATATATATATATATATATATATATATATATATATATTCCCTATCTACGGTCAAACACCTCTTTAAAAATATTTTACTCTTAATGTAATTTTATAATGAAAATTTGTACTTGCGTTTTAGTAATTTTACGTTTTTGGAAGTATATTTGACTCACTTATTATTATAATTCATAACTTAGAAAACAAAAGATATTTTTATGTAAAAAAATGAATAAATATTTTTATATCAAAAAGAAGTTTTATATAAAAAAAGAAGTACCATACGTTGTGTTCAATGTTAGGATAGGTTTAAAATCCATGTAATAATTTTAGGAACAAAAAACCAAATTATTCAAATAAATTAAAGTAATTTTATAAGAAAATTGCCAGCTTGTACAGACTTAGTGACGGTCACATACTTGTGTAGTTAAAATTTTACTACTAACCTTGCTGTTAGGAGAAAGATTCTACTTTCTACCAACGTTACTAAAGATTTCATCTTTCTTTCCGAATGTTACTTACATTTACAAATCATTTTAAATAGCAAGTTACACTGTATATAAAAAAATTCCTCCAAGTATCAATTAGACATTGGCCCGGCAACATTGCAGAAAATGGAATGTTAATTTTACCTATTAAAGGAACAGCATCAGAAGTAGTAGGCATAGATTCTGCTACTAGATTCAGGAAGACTGTCAAGGACAATAAAATGGTCACTCCTGAAAAACCAACGGCTAATTATATTTGTTCCGATTTTTTTCGGGGAGTGTAGTTACAGTTTTTTTTGCTAAAAATCTTGAAATTAAAAAAAATTCTTTACCTAAATTTATAAAAAAACCAACCAGCAATTAAAATTAGACAACTGATTATTAAAAGGAAAGTAATCTTTAAAAATAATTTTGTACGGAAAAATAATTTTGAAAATGGAATAAACATTTCTTAATTTGTCTTTACGTTCTATATAGTGACAAATTCAAACAAAAAATATCGAAAAAATTATTTAAAAAAAAAGTTTTTCAAAAATATCTTATCTCAAAACACTATAAATTAAAATTTAATTCCTTACGTAACTTTAAAAAACAATTTTATCCTTAGAGTAAATTATTTTCTATTATAATAACCTTATTTTCCAAAATGGGACTTTTTTAAAATTAGTTTTTTAAACGGTGTTAATTGTAATTTCTAAAGCACGCACATCAAATTCATTTTGTTTAAAAGTATTTCTACGCCGTTTGAAACCATATTAGTAACATTATTTGTTCACGGTACCTTTATTCAATCTGAAATTATTTAAAATGTAATTTTTGTATTTTAAGTATTAAAATAAATTCAAAAAAATTAATTGCGTTAGTTCTAAGAACAATTTCAAAATCGACTGCTCAATTCATGAGCCAAATATGTCATATTTTTGAAAATTATAAAGTCTTAAAATATAAAATTGTTTTATACTGGAAAACAATGCTTTTTTAGAATATTCTCAATCAGTTAACGTTTGAAACTTATAGTGTGACTGAATTATTATAAATAATTAGTTTAATTTAGATGATATATATAATGAGCACGCATTAAATGGAGAATTGCAATAACTGTTTATAGTTAAAAAGAAACTAAATAAAATATAATATAATTTTGTTTTTCAAAATTGTTTTTATTTCAATATTAAAATGTTAAATTTTTGACCTAAAATCATTTACAAAATCATACAACTTCTAAGAAAAACAAGATAGGTTTTTTATCGGTTGCTTTTTGTAAATGGAGAATTCTTTCGGTTTTTACGTTAGTGACCGTGAAGAGTTATCAAGGTATGTAAAATAAATGATAAAACTTTTTTAAGTCAAGATGTATTTTTTCGCATAATAAAAATTTCTTACTCACAGATAACAAAAAAATAATTAAATTTTTTAATTATTAAAAAAAAATAATAATAAAAGGATCCCTCTTGTCACTATTTAGGTATTTTGGGAGTTACCCTATTGATCCTTGAACATTTCCGTAATTTTAGTTTTCCTTGAGTTTATAATACATAAAGATCTAATTGTACAGGAAATTGTGTGACTGAAAATGGAGAACGCTATCTATCGTAAGGGAAATGAACCATATACTTTTAGTTTAGCTTTTGAGACAACAATTAGGTTATTTGTAAAATGAATGAATCACTAATGATAATAATTACACATCTCAATTGAGTGTAAGATAAATTTACGGCACTCCAACAATTTACATACTCAAGGTAATAGAAAAACGAGGTCAAGCTCGGATGTCGGGTTTTGGTACTACGTGCATTCTGACATCATATTAACATTACGAGGTAGATCTATATATTATAGACTCAAGGCTAGTACCCATACCAGACTTTACTAATAAATAAACAATTAAATCTTTTAGGAAATCCGTGTCAAATAGAAATTGCTGAGTTGTGATCAACAAATAGGACCTTAATGTAACTACCAAATTTATTAATACGGTAAAGCTTGTATATTACAAGCTGGATTGTTAATAGGATTCTTAATAAATAAGTTCGTATATATAACCCAGCTTAAGTATATCTTGACATCCAAACAAAACATCAATTAAGTGCTAACATTCAATTTTTTCTAAAGACTAACAGATTAACAGAGCTGTGCGGGAGAGGCAGGATACAATAACAATCTATTATACCAGTTTTTGTTATTGCAATTTTTTTAAAAGAATTTTCGGGAGCTAAGACAATTTCATAAGTATTTTTATTTAAATTACACAACTGTTTTTTTTTTAATTTTACCTTTTATCATTCTTGCATGTAGATGAACCGCAAAGAACAATAAATAAAAAATATTTATAAATAGAAATAAAATTAGCGAATTGCTTCTAGAAGCAAACCCTGATTTCTAAAACATATTTTGAAAGAAATTTTTATATATATATATATATATATAAGAGAGAGAGAGAGAGAGAGAGAGAGAGATTGGGGGTGACTCTCCCAATTCTAAATGATGACTTCCCGATTCATTATTGCAATGTTTGTAGATGTTGCCCTTGATTTTTCCCTTGTAAAATAACTGTCCGTTATCACGGAGGTTGTACCAGTATTTTTGTTGTGCGGTGATTCTCGTTCATTTTCACTTGTGGAAACATGATAAGTTAGAGTAATTATATTCGCTCACACAGAGCCCCACACGTATGGGTAAGGGAAATTGTCAGTTACCCTAGGGCTCCGTTTGATACACCATTAGGCCAGCGTTACGCGTGAATCGCTATAGCCAAGTTAGAGTAGTGTGTGTCTTGATTACAGTAATAAGAGCAATACGAGCTAGAGGTTCGATGTGGTCGCTAAACTCATCAGCTGTCTATACTGACTAGCTTTTTGCGTACTTATACGCTGATTACAATGGTAAAATCAGTTTTTCAAAAATAATTTAAGGTAAAAAAATTATTTTTTTTTATTTTGCCATTTTTTTAAATTTTAACTGTTTCCTGGGTAACAAATTTGTCCAAGCTGTTACAAAATCGGTTTAGATTTAAATCATTTAAAGTGAATCAACATTGTGAACATTGTATTGTTAAAACACACACACACACACACACACACACACACACACACACACACACACACACACACACACACACACACACACACACACACACACACACACACACACACACACACACACACACACACACACACACACACACACACACACACACACACACACACACACACACACACACATATATATATATATATATATATATATATATATATATATATATATATGTGTGTGTGTGTGTGTGTGTACACACACACACACACACACACTACACGCGCGTTCACTGTTAAAGACTACAGAAAAAATAGCTATAAGTTTAGATTAACGTTCATTTAATAGTCTTGGGTCTGGTTCTTGAAACGACAATTTCAATAGCTCATTTTTTTAAATCAAAAATTAGCTAATAATGGTCATTGTAAGTGTGAGGTTAACAATATTTCAGTTTGAAGCTTGTGTTGTTCAAAAACACGAACATTGTGATCATTGTTTAATTAACCAATTCATCATTGATTAATAATTAATTATTTAAAGTATCTTCACCGTAAAACAGTTTAATTATTATGATCTTTCCAACTACAAAATAACCTCTGTATGATTAAACAGTTTAATGATTATATTTTGACCAAAAGGTAATTTCTTTATATGTAAACAGTTTAATGATTATATTTTGACCAAAAGGTAATTTCTTTATATGTAAACAGTTTAATGATTATATTTTGACCAAAAGGTAATTTCTTTATATGTAAACAGTTTAATGATTATAGTTTAATATATGTAAACAGTTTAATGATTATATTTTGACCAAAAGGTAATTTCTTTATATGTAAACAGTTTAATGATTATAATATTTTTGACCATAAAATACTTTTGAATATTTAAAGAGTTTAATGGTTGCAATATTTTTCTACCATAAAATAACTTCTGTATATTTACTTACAGTTGGAATCCTTAAATAAATTTATAAAATTTTTTCTATGAATTTTGCTTTACAGTATTGCTTTTAAGATAAGTGATTGTATGGTAAATAATATTCACACTATAAATGATATTCAAAAATTTGTCTTTTTTCTGCAAATGGAAAAATATAATTTAAATTAAAAAAAAACTTGGTTCAAAGAAATAAAAAAGCATTCACTTACAAAATACAAAATGTTCTACGTTAACGTTAATTCTTCATACCAATTAGTAAGCAAAAAAATTGTAAATTGTATAGTTTTTGCAAGTTTTGGGGTAGAATAGGGCTATGTATTACTACTGGTTATATATATTATATATGGTATATAATATATAAATTATATATACATATATATATATATATATATATATATATATATATATATATATATATATATATATATATATATATATGTGTGTATATATATATATATATATATATATATATATATATATATATATATTTATTTATTTATTTATATTTATATTTAAGAAACTAAAGTGACGTTTCTGTTGAAAACTTTTTTTTTAAATTCTTTAAACTAGTCGTTGTAGAATTTTTCAGTCGCTTTGCATCAATAATATAGAAAGTTAAATCCGAGTAAAAAGATTCAGATCATCAAAAGTGCACAAATCTATTTTGACCGGTTACTTTGTTACTTTACTTCAAATCTCAAGGTAGCTTAAGTTAACGTTTTCCCGCATCACTCAGGGGGTTTCCACCCTTACCGCACAGCCCTGCACATTATTCTTTCACGAAGTACATTCTAACTCACAGCGAAATATTCAGAACCTGTTTTTCCTTTGACGGCAGGTCGCCATTATGCATTTCATGTTCCAAAACACATATTTACCTACTGTACCGGCATCATACCTAGAGTGAGTTTTTCCCCCGAGTCGGGCGGAAGGGTGAATCCGAGGAGCGCCATCGACGAGATGAGAACACAGGGCACGATGAGGTTGAAGAAGTAATACAAAGTTCTGCGACGGATTTGAATTGTAAAAGTCACGTCGACATAGGGCTCTGGGCAGCATTGATACACTATGGTGTTTTTCTTACCAGGCATTCCTGTTAGCAAAGAAATCAGTGAATGTTAGACAGACCGTGGTTATCAGAGTTATCTAAAATTCATCAAGTCCACTATTAATGTTTATGAAAAACAATTATTGTAAATCATTAAGATTTAATTAATAACAAATGTACAATAAAAAAACTACATTATGTTTTTTGTATAAATTTAAAGTTAACAATATTTCTTATTGTGATTACATTCTGAACCACGAAGCTCTCAGAAATACATATTTTATAACAAAAATTTGTTTTTAATTGAAAACAAACAATTTATAATTTTGTATAGAAAATTTTACACATTAGGCTGTAATATTTCGTTATTTTCTTTGTTACCTGTTTTATTTTAAGTGTAAACTTGTAATGATTCTCTTCTATAATATTTCGTACAGGGATACATTTTAAAATGAATTTGTAATTAACACACATGTTTGTAAATGAGAGCTAAGTGCATTTAGATAAATGGGAAATAAATAATTAGAAAAGGACGAGTAATAATGTGAAAAAGAAACACAAACTGCAGACTTAATTAGCGTTTTAACAGCTTTAATATGACTATAGGTGTCCATGAAATAAAACACCTGAGTTTAGGACTTTATAACGCTCCAGTCGGCTATTGGACAGAAATTTCAGAAAAAATAAATTAAAGTGTGTTCTTGTCTAGAACTTTTGCTAATGCCCTTAATATATTTTCAAAAGTCTTTTTTATATTACAATAAATTCATCGAAAAACACGATTTTTAGTACATTTTAACTACCAGCTAACTTGAAGTTCCGTAATTTTGTCAATTTTCACTCGACAACAATTCTGTCCAAATATTCTACGTTACAGATATACTCTTACGTGCCTGCACAATTTAACCAACATTTGACAAAAATTGAAATTATAGTGAATTTCTTTTTAAGAAGTACTCATTGTGTTAGCAGTAAATTTATTGAAATTATTGGTTTACAGACGTCTGTAAATTTACAACAGTGTTTTCAAGGCATATGTTCAGTAAGGTTTATAATTATTTTAATGAGTAAAGTTAATTAAACGAAACGTGTATTCATCTAAAAACTTGGTGTACTATGAGTGCAGTCATGTGGCACGCACTGTAGACCTTTGGTGTTGTAAACAAAATTTTAAATGGAACAATTGTTACGCCATTTAGGTCTATAGCGTGAGCCACCCGACTGTACATTGAAACCGTACGCCAGTGCAACACTGCGGTGAGTGCTGCTGGAATTTAACTGAAATTTCGTTTCAATAACTTCACGTTTACTCGTTAAACACAATTATAAATATTACTGAACACAGCTCTTGAACAACAGCTTTGTTGTAAAATTACAGACTTCTGTTAAAAACATATAACAAAAGAACACATTTATATAGAATTATTTACTATAATTTCAAGTTTTGTTAAAGCTAGTCACTTCCGGCAGAAACGTTAAAAATATCTATAAAAGAATATATTTGAACAGCATTGTTGTCGAGTACAAATTGACAAAATTAGGAACACATTTGAACTTTATAATGTCCTAAAGTCAGATGTTTTGTTTCGAGGGCTTTCATAAATTTTACATTATAATCGCGTAACTTTAATGATTGTAATTGCAATGTGGTGTGGATTTATGCTACGAGTAGAAACAACTGGCTAGTTACGTAATTGTATTATTAAATGTTTATACACACATTACCGTCAAACAGATGCTCTCTTGAATGTTTCCAATGTTTAATATATATTGTTAATTAGATTAACAATTAAAAAGAGTCAAAGCAAGTGCAAGTCAAACATTTAACAATGAGTGTGTCCTTTTTTCATAATTTATTATTTTACACGATTGCACTCGCTTGTTTTTTTACAATTCTCTTTATAGTTTTGTCAGTTAAGCAACAGAATTGTTTTTGTTTTTACAACAAATTTCCAATTCATAATAACTAAAACTTTAAAACTACTCGAAAGTGAGAATATAAGGGATTATTACAGAAATCTGGTTTATTTTATTTCATTTTACAACTTACCTAACAAATACCACTCTCCGTTTGTGATAAAATCTGAAAGATCGCCTCCAGACTCTGATTTTAATTCTAAATTTAGCTGAAAACAATTAAAATATTGAATCAACAAGTATTTAATATGTTGAAATTAAATAACTGTACAATCAACATAGGCCTTCGTCGTGGTTATTTTTAAGCTCAATAGTTAAGGGTTGAATGCCATTTATTTATCTGCGTGCAAAAACCATAATCTATGTTACTTATAACACAAGAAATTAGTTTACCATAAGATATATTTTTAAAAATAATTGGCTTACTCAGTAAGTGTGGTTAAATAAATGTATTTTTTCTAAACCTCTTGAATTACAGTTTTAACTGTTCCTGCGCTACAATTTACTATTTAATAACTTTATTATTAAAAACAGTTTTATATATCTGTATTCTATTTTTTTTCAAATATTGTTGAGTTATTCGTAATCCTTTCCGTTTCCGCAAAGCCTGGATATTCTATTTGCCGTTATTTTTAATCAACTTTGACATTATTTTGCGTATCGTCATATTTTTGTAAACTGGAATTTACAATTTTCAATGCCACTTGTTTCAAAAAGATAAATATGTGTTATTTCTTAACCATATAAAATGTGTCTGTAGCATTATTTTGTAGGCACTTAAGTATTGTTAGTTTTATTGTTTTCATCTAGCTTATCTTTTCTAAGAATTCATTAATTTCTTTCACCGCTATCTATATATACTTGATGTAAACTCTATATTGTTGAATCAAACAATTTTAACACAAAGTAACAAAAAATAAGTGTTTCTTTTTTGCCATTTTACAAACAAAAACATTTATATTTTTAAATATGTCAAAAAAGCTACCTGATAACATAACTTCCAGTCGAGTTTTCATCCAATGGTGCTTTAAAATAACAACTTTAAAACTAATTTCGAAAAAAAATTTCTATTTGCTTTAAGATTAATATATTTTCTTATAAACAATAACTAATTTCAAAATTGTTGGAAGAAAACATTGAAACAATTTACAAAGTTCTATAAGACTTTGTACCACAAAAATCTCCAAAGAAATTAGATATAGATTTAGACGTAGATATAGAATGTAGAAAAATCTACATCTCTATCCAAAATATTTAATGTATCTTACTTCATATATCTCTCATACGAAATCAATTCGAAAAGAAACTATAGAGCCAATACCGGTGTTATATCAAAAAATATGCAAAATTTTAAAAAATTAGCTAAAAACCTCATATCTTCATTCAGTTAATGCAAATACATGCCAATCTAATGCAAAACTATATATTGTTTCAAAATATAAGGTTCGTGCATGTATTTATGAAATAATAATTTAAAATATAACGAAATATAACCTTAGCGTATGGTTATTTCAATAAATATACACTTGAAATAATTGTTTATAACATGCACAGAACAAAACTTCTACTGAGACAATTTAATATAATTTTTATTATTGTATAAACTGTATTAGTAAACAGTAAATTTATGAATAGGTTAAAAATTGTAAAAGTTAAAATTTATGTTTTTCGTTTTTTTAACAGTAAAACTGTTTTTTATACAATAATGTTATTTGTTTCTATTAATGATACAAACATATATTTATGATTTGTAGAATAAAGACAGAAAATATTTGTATACTTCATTCAATTTTGTATACAATACAAATAGAGAAAAATAATCACGTTTTTTTAAAAATCAAACCACAAAATGAGTTGAAAACTTATAAATGAAATTGAACTTCACAATATTTTGTAAAATGTTTTAATAATCGTTATTTTTAAATTATTTATATTTTTAATTATTCGTTTACACACCAATTAACCTATGAAAACCTATTAATGAACTCGTATAAGAAAATCACCTTATTACTCGACGTTCCCCTATTATAAAAATAGTTTCCACATTATTTTAATTACTCTGTGCGTATGATTCCTTTACCTTATTAGATTAGGTTATAAATTAATTTTTTTCACATTTTTAATATTAATACATTTAATTTTTATGACAATATATTTCTTACTATCATTGTCCATTCATAATATTTTGTGTATTAGACTCTTTAACTTTAAAATGTGTTTCTATTAGCATCCATTTTCACAGCACTTCTGTCATGAAAATATCTAATTATAAAAATACGTATTTTCCCTTGAAATGTTTAAATTATGTTTTAGTATGCTATCGTACATATTTCTACAACCGCGTGCATGACTCATCATGCTATTATTTTAATAGGTGAATATTATTTTTTTTATTTGTATTTGGTTTATTGAATCATTTTTTTAAAAATGTCAGGAAAAAATGTATTAATTCCAATAATACTTTTAATTCGAAATATAGAAATACGTCCTGTACGTTTTGTACTGCAACATATTTTAGAAATGTCACTGATTTTAAAACTATTTAGTAACTCATTTCTTTCAAATGGTTGTCAATTAAATTTTAACTGATAATATTTGTAATTATTATTATTTTAACTTTCTAATCACCTTTGCTTTTTGAATAATTAAGAATTTATTTTATTTTAATAACTTTTTTTAGTAAATTTCAACTATAGATGACTTAAATATTTAATATGAAATAATAAAACAAAAGTTTATCAATAGAATTTATTAAAATTATTATATAAAATTTGGAGTACATTTGTTTCGAAATAAGCATTAGTGGTCACCTAATTTGCAAAATATTAGATTATTAAATTTGAAAACATTTTTTTTTAAATTAATTAGTCGTTTAGTAATTAATATATATATATATATATATATATATATATATATATATATATATATATATATATATATTAGTGTATATAATAATATTTAGGTATTATAATCTAAAAATAGATTATAATAAATTTTATTATAAATTTATTATTTAATATAATTTCCGTTTTAATTCCTAAACTAATTGGTACAATAGAAACCAAATCTCATTTTTACTTCAACACTTATATAGATTTGTCAAAAGTGTATTCGTGATTTTCGAATGAATAGAAAATAGATAATGTAAATTTATGTTGTAACATTTATATAAGTTTAGGTTTAAACGTTATACAAATTTTAAAAACTATTTTAAAAAGGAAATTATTAAGGCACTATGAACGTATTTTCAAATATTTACAGCCATAAATGTAACCCTTGAGAGTTCTAAAAGTATAATGTCATATAATATTATCATTATATTTAGTGTACCGTTTAAAATGTAAGACAGTGTTATTTACATACTACCATCTGATATGTTTACCTGAATTTAATAATTTAAACATCTTTTTTAACAACAGCATACATTTACAAGTAATTTATATTTATTTTCTTTACGCTAATTGAACATCAAAACATGCCACTTAAATATATAATGTGAAGTCATGCAACAAGTATAAAAGCAATGATGGAATCATAGAGACATGCACAGTTTGAAGCCACGGTTACGGGAGCATCTCAACCTTCAACATTGCTCTAGGATTGGGATTGGGTGGTTTGACGAAAACAAATTACATTGTCCAAAAGAAATGGCATTAAAAGAAGATATATGTTTGTTGTACTTTCATACACAAAAATAGGTTACAATTTTAATTAAATTGAGAACATTTGCTTATACTGTTTTTCTTTTGTCGGTAAAGAATAAATCCATGGGATATTGAATACATATTTTTGAACAACAACTTGAATAAATTAAATAATTTCAGGTAATAAACCAATTATACGCCAGGTAAGATTTTCACTTCAAATTTACTGAAATTTCGAAGTATTACATAATAAGCTTTTAGGTATAAAAATGTTTAGAACGTTAGCAATAAAAAAAATTAATATTCTCTCTGAATAAATAATACATATATATTACAACATAAAGATTTTTGTATAGGTAAAATTGTATAAAAACTTTTTTAATTTCTTTTGAAATTTTTTACTGTTAAACATTTTAATCTTAAGTTTTTTTAAAATTTAATTTTAAACTCAAATTTTTAAATAAAAAATTTTAAATTTTGCTTATAATTCAACAAGATTTTATTTACATTTTTCTTATCCGAAATTTGTAAATTTAATTTTAACATATTTTTCTAAATCATTTATTTTTTAAAACGGGCTGAAATAGTAATGATGATTCTGTCTTAATTTAACTTTATTTTATAAAAAAGTAACTGAACGCGTAAAGGAAAGGATATTCCTCTTTACATTTGTTATGTAATAACGTAATAATTCATATATACGTTATCCATCTCGCGTGGATCAACTCATATTCTCAAGTACCAACCAAAAACATAAACAACTAAAAACTAGAACGTACGTTTTGCCGAAACTAATGCGCACACATCTTATCCTGAGTTTTCAAGTACAAATGAAATTTGATTTACAAAACCACAATAACCAAACACGAAATGCAATACACAACCGAGGGTGAAACCCAATCAAAAGTGAAATATGTGGAAATCAGAAACAGCATAGCCAACAATGCATGCGGGGAAAACCTAACTGGTAAACGAGCTTTTTCCTTCAGCTTTGGTAGTAACAGCCCAAATTTTCAACAGCATGATAGATATATAAAAATGAAACAAATCATAAATTCAATAGAAAAAGCTTTAGCATAATACAGAGGGGAAATAATTTACAAACAAAAATTGTTTTAAATCTCAAATAGAATTTAAGTATAATTAAAATTTTTAAGTAATTTTAATTTAAAAATGTCGTAATTGTTACATTTTTAACTATTCAAAATTTTAAAATTTATAGAAAAATCTAAGCTAGGAATCAGAGCGATGAGAGGTAACAGATTTGCTCATCCGAACCAGTTAGGTTGTTGGCATGCTCGTTGTTGGTAATACTGACAGCACTTCTGTTTTGTAGTTTTGCAATTGAAACATAAGTTTGTTTTTTTTTTTCATTTACGTTATCAGCTATGAGAACTTGTTTCTATTTTCTCGAATTTTGGGTAGTATTACCTCTGTTCTAGTATTTAAATTTTCATGTTTCATGTTTCATGTTGAGAACTAAAGTTAATGTACACTCTCGAAAACTAGCACAATCTTCTTCAAACTTAAGAGATAGTAAATTCTCGAAACAAGTAACAAGAATTATATTGTACGTACATTAATATACTTAAGCTTAATGCATAAACTTGTGTTGTGTTCAAGACATCATTACGGAAACGCTTTAATAAAACTTAAAATAAAATCAGTTAATGGAATGAGGATACAATGTTGAAGGAAGAAACACTGCTTTGGCTCCATGCAAAATAGTATTCATTACAATTGTGGTGTCCCCTAAGTGAGAAGCTGGGGCAAAAATGACCCTCGCTGGCTAGTTCGTGTAGCATAGGCAGTTTAGCTTAATCATATCTCCATATTTTCAGTTTATTTTTTTAAATAAATTTAATCATTCATATTATTTAATTTGATCACGACGTGGGGAGAAACGTTAAAAATAGTTATCTTTATCTGTTGTTAAGAATAATTTTTTTACTTGACATAAACAAGATTTTACTTAAATACTGATTAAATTTACCATTTTAAATGGCATCATAAATGGAAGAAAGAAACGCTTCCAAATAACACGAAAATGTAAGTGTTACAATGAAAATATTTCCTGTTGAAAATATTAGCATTTAGTCGTTAGAAAAAAAATTAAATTTCGTTTTTTTATTTTTATATGATCCTTTCTAAGAATATAGTATTTAATTTTATTACATTTTTTCACATTTAAACACAAAGAGTAGGTATTTGCCGAAAATTCATTAGAGAGCTACAGGAGTAACAAAGGTTTAGAAAATGAGAGGTTTTTTTGATCGATAATTGGAATTTATTTCAAAGTTGTTAAACTGTTTATTAGTCAATGCAACAAACACTGATAAGTTTTTTGTCAAGTTTTTAGTGAATTTCCCACTGACAAGTTTTATTTTACTTAGTCTGTATCTTTCAAAGCTAAACATTTAGGCCTACTGTAACGAATTCTAGGGGCGAATGTTTAAAAACTGTATCCTAGGCAACGGAAACCTAGGTAACGAGAAATAATAAGTTTGGAGGCGTGGTCAGCGTTGTGGGAGAAGCGGAGTGAGTTTTAAAACCAAGCCTAGACAGAGTTGAAGTTAGGCAGAGCGGAGCCCAGCGACCCCGCTTTACTCCGCTCAGCTCCGTTACACTTTCAGTGGTTGCACATATATTAAAAACAATAGGTAAGGTGTTTAATGCGTAGTATTTAATGCTCCGCATTTGGTGACCGATTGGCTTAATCAAAATGACTTTCCCAACTGTTTCTCAAGTACACAATTACTATTGTAAAGTTAATTCAGGAATTGTTATTGTTTTGGAATACATTTTAAAGCTTTTAAGTTCTCGTATTTTATAAGGAATAATGACGTTAATAAAATTATTCAATAATTAAACTTTTCTTCAAAATTTTCACGTTTTGAAAATATCTCGTGTTGTTAATGAGTTTCAGTTTACGTTTTGCTCGATATTAGATGTTTCAGTGTAACACAACAGTTTATAATTTTAATTAATCTTTCAACGGTGAATTTGTTCGTTTCTAAAAATTGTTTTGCCAAACATTTTCCACTTAATCTAAAAACGAATTAGACCTAGAAAGGACTAAACGGATTGAATGAATTGTTATTATATTTTTACCACTATTTATGGAGAGTTAAATTTATTTTCCCACCATCCGA
The DNA here is from genome assembly GCA_022606455.1 of Callitettix versicolor. Lineage (NCBI taxonomy): Eukaryota > Metazoa > Arthropoda > Insecta > Hemiptera > Cercopidae > Callitettix > Callitettix versicolor. The sequence continues at coordinate 30,666,720 of CM040191.1, forward strand.
AAATTAAAAATGCATGTTGATAGTAAATACGCTTTTTGGATAGTTTTAAACACGGTTTTCAGCTTTACAAAGTTACAAATGTCGATTTTTGTGCTTGGTTGTATGTCCGTCTCTTTATTTGAGCACATCTTTTAAGAATAAATGAATGTATTACGAAATTTTACAATAAAATGTAGTTTTTTTATATCTCTAGATTTTTTGTTAAGTTGTTCTTGATGATTTTAAAATGTTTAAAAGATTATTATTTGAGGATTTTTTTTAATTTAATGCGTTTAGAACATTAAAAACTACATAAAGAAACAATATAGTATATAAACTATACTAAAGTGTATTTTCAAACTGCGTTTAAAGTTTACATGTTTTTTTTAAGTAATTAACCATTATTTTGACAATTAACTTTATATTAATTAATATGAATGACGTTTTAAATATTTTAAATTTTTATTATCGATACTAATTATTTAAAATGGAACAATTAATTAATAGAAGTTAAATCAAATTTCAAAGCAACTTTCAGTAGTTTCAATTAAATATGGAGATATAATTATGAAGCACTTTGTTTCGCTGCGCAACTTATAAGTAAAACCTTGCCAAGAACATTCGTACTTGTAACCTGGCATGTATTATCCTAGCCAAAAACATTCAGACAGACACTTTCAGAAGGCAAAGAATGTAGTAGCTGTGATGAACAGTAGACATGAATAATAGAAGAGTAAAACAAACAAAAAAACAAAATTTTACTGTGATTGAAAAACAAAATAAAAAATTAGCTCATATTATTACTTCGAAGATTAAATTTCCATTAATTTTAATTTTATTCTCTTGCTAATTAGTAATCGAGATCTTTCCGTAAATTTAAGATTCAGAATTTTAACAACTTAAAACCACGAGGTATTTAATTCAAAAATAGTTAATGTCCGAAAACAAAAAATTAACATTTTACGTTATTTGAATAGAAATTAATTTAAATAAAGTAACTTCTAAGCAAATAATTTTGTTTAATTATATCCTACGAAATCAATTTTATGTAACAATTTTATTGTTACATAATGTATGAATAATGTATGTATTTTTTAATGATGAGAAAAAATTATAAAAAATAGACAGAGAGAAAACTATATATTTTTAATAAAAAAATATTTAAAGAATTTATAATGGCTTTCAACCTTATATTGGTAGTTATCAGTAATACTTATTTACAAGGGGAAACAATAGTAAGTTACAGATTATCCTTAAAAGAAGCATCACACTTGCGATTTATAATATTTTGAGAATGTTTTTTATTATATTTATTTATAATATTGTGAATATGTTTTACTTAATTCAACATGTATTGTTGTGAAAACGTTTTATCTTTGCTTATATAATGCGAGAATGTTTTTTACATCAAAAATTTTAAAAATGTTATCTAAATCTAACTAAAATGTAAAATTTGTTATATATCTGTGAAGCATTGATTTTGCAAGAATGCCAAATATATATGTTCACGTGTAATGTTACTTTCCAACATGTTCCAAATTACCTAAATAAATATGTGTTGTGTGTCTTAACCGATAAAGTTAACAGAACGTTTAATCTATATTTTTCACTGTAATTGTCGCAGAATATTTTATCTGTGGTTATCTATTATAAAGGAAAAATATTGCTTTACTTGACGTATTGCTGATAAGGAAAATATCATTAAGAATTTGACTTTGTTTTGAAGTAATTAATTATGTAAACGTTGTCCAAAACTTAAAAGATTTTAAATAAAGCAAATGTATACTTTATGGATACATGAATTAAAATATGAAGTGTCTAATTAAAATTTCATTAAAGTGTTAGTTTACTAAATTCAAATACGACAATAAAAATTCGTTTAATTTATTTTAATCGTTTACACAGTTGGTAGAATTAATAGCGTTAAATACCAAAACATACAACTGAAATCAAACTATGTGATGATAAAAAATTGTGATGAATAAGGTGAAACTAAAGTAATAAAATAAATAACAATGAGCTTGCACACGTTGGTTAAGGAATTATAAGGGAACTAACGGCAGAGGCAGGTTACCTGGTTTCCATCGTACGTCCAGCTACCGAACTTCATTTCACAATGCTGGTCATCAAAGGGGAACCAAGTAATGTCTATCTTGCATGTGCTCTTGAAGATACCTGGTGGGACGTACAGGCAACTACCGTTATGTCTAACCACTACATTTGTATGGTAGGTCCCATCAAAACCCTCGTCAGCACTGGCATAGCAAACACTTCATCAACAACTTCATCAAACTAACTCTAGTCATCCAATATCACCCAGAAAAAAACAATGAAACATAATATGTTTATATGTTAACCTTTTATAAATTTTATTATTTATTTTTCTGATAGATTTTTGAAACTATACTTCTGACAGTCATTGCAGAGTTTTAAAAATTTTAGTTACGCTTTTATCAGAATAAAAGTACACATTATCCTTGGAACGCTGGTTTATCCGAAAAACAAAACTAAAAATCCATTCTACGAATGACTGAAGAGAGAGTATATTATTTGATTTTTACGTGATATTTAAAATTATAGTATATTAAATTTTACATTTTATTTTAAAAATTGTATTTATTAGTTATGTAACATAAAATTGAGTAGACTACAATTTTCTCAAGATTCTTTATTCGTCTTGTTTGCGATTTGTTTTTTTACGTTTAACAAAGTTTTCAATAAGACTTCAGAGACTAGAAGGTTTTAGTTAACAATTTTCAAAGTAATACGCCCAAACTCTCCAAAATATTCTAAACTGTCATTTTTTATAATTAAAGTATATCCAATTATTATTAAGTTTTTTATAATTTAAGATAGAAATTTATCACACATTGTCAAATTTAAAATTGCTCAAACGTAAGCAGAAATTAGATTTTAAAAATTGCAAAAAATTGTTTGTTTGACTCTTAATCACCAAAATGTTTAAAAATGTGACTGTTTAAAAATGTGTAAAAAATTTAATGTAAGCCATTTACAGTATCATGATAAGAAAATTTATTTCAAAGAAGTAACATATGTTTCACGAAACCGCTTTTAAAAAATAAAACTTGCTTTTTCGTTCTATTTTCCGTTATTTTCCATTGTGTAAGGTTCAAAAAACAGTGCAAATTTAAATCTGCAACCACATCGATAAAAGCGAGAAGGAAAAAACGTCAAATAGTTTAAAAAATATTCTTATTTTTTAAAATCATATTGTATTAAAAAGCGGGCACTTTCAAGATTAAAACCATTAAAGTTTAAAAGGTAACATTAAGGCCGTGCCGCTAATGTTCACTTAGGTATGTTAATGTTCCTTCACAAACATGGAAAATAAAGAAGTAGCAGGGACACGAGTGAGACGCTTAGAGGTAGGGTAGTAGTAATTATGTGAATTTATGTAGAAGGGGTGCAAAAATAATAAGGAATTTAATTGGAGAGCTTTCTACAGACTCAAACAAAAACGAGTCTAAAACATTATAGAACAAGACTGTGTAAAGAATAACGGAATGATGTATTAATTTTTCAATAATTTTATGGGTTCTTGGTATAGGCCTATATTCTTCTCCTAATTTAATAAAATTTTTCTTAACTAATATTTTTTTCTTGTTAGTGAAGCCATCTGTTATAAATTAAGAACAACAAAAATTATTATTTATTTGTAAAAAAATTATGTACACTATTTTACTAAATACAGTATTTTTATTGCTTCAAACAAAACTACTTCATTGTTTTTTTTCCATATTCGACAAAATTGTTTACTTGATAAGTATTTTAATATTGACCAAAACAGAATTATTTTTTCTTTAACAAATTACTTATCATACTGTAATTTACACTTGCCATTTTAATTATTATTATTATGAAGTTTTTAACGAAGAATATTTAAAACACATAAATATATTTTATGCTAAATTTATTTCGAAATATTTTATGTATATAATTATTTATCTATATAAGTTATTATTGATAAGGGTTTAAACGTAGGACTTACAGCATCGCTTCAAATGAGGTTTTTCGCTTGTTTTGCTCTGTTTGGTTTTATTTCATACAAAGTAAGGCACTTAAAATGCAACACCCTTTACGGTCTTGCAATGATTTACGAGTGCTAACAGAGAAAAACGGCTATGCCCAAGGTGAAGCGACACTTTTGTGTTTAACATTTTGTTTAGAAACGTTTATTAAACGAGTGAAGTGGCGTACAATAACGGTAAGATGCTGTAGTCCGGCACCTGAAATAATCAGCTCATGCAGAAATTGAGAGAAAGATACACGTAAAAAACACCAGCTTTGTTTTAGAAGATGGTTACTGAAATACTAAAGGGTAACGACATCTAGAAGTTATATAAGGGTGATTTTTTAAAATAATAAGGGTACCATTAGTAAAGGCAAATTTTAAATAGCCATAGGAACTCATGCGGGGTGAATAAGATCCATACCATAACCCTTCGCTCCTTCCTGGTCTCTTCGAGATGATCTCATACTATCGGTGACTTACAGAACATGTTTCTTGGTTATGTTTAATCTTAAATGTTTGCAATATTTTTACAATTATTTTACTTGATTTGAATACCAATCATAGTCTGACATGATCTTTTATTTTAACACACTAAAGATGACTAATATCCGAAACATGCATTTTAAAATCTAAAAATAATTCTTAAATTCATGTTTACTTAAAATTAATAAAATATAACTGTCAAAAAAGTAACAGTAATCAAAATGTTAGTAATTAATCATTCTTTCAGACAGTCTTTGTACATTACACCAATTAATCTTGCAAATGTAACCTCTTAGTGTATTTTTTTTTTAACAATAATTGTAATAATAATTAACTTAATTTATAAAACGATTTACTAATTTCAAAGAACATTAAAATTTATTTCAAAATTATTACAGTATTTAAAGCGTAAATACATACTGTAAGAAGCGTTTCAAACACTTTCTGAATTTTACAGTTTTATTATGCAAAAAAAATAGTAAAACGTTTCGCAATAACTATTAAACGTAATAAACTCTAAAGGCATTTGTATTTTACTTCTCAGCAATCAAAATTTCAATTTTATTTTTATTGTTTTATTATTGTTCTTTGATTGCAATATAATTAATTACATCATAAAATATCAGTCCGAGAGGTGATTACAATTCCTTTGGACATGGAAAGAATTGGATGGACTTTACCTGTTATACATGAGAACATCCGGCCTCCAGATTTTTGTCGGTGTTATCCTAAGGTCTTTCACACCTCCGTACTCGGATTCGTTCCATCGAAGGTTGTAATCGTTCCATTCCTTTACAGACAAAATTGTGTAATGAAAAATAGTTTTTATAAACAACTACATTGTCCAATTTGTACATACTACAAAACATCTTATATAAGTTTTCATTTTTTATATATTTTCTTCTGTACTACGTTTAGATAGGCCTACTCATATACTGGCAACATAATGAAAAACATATTGTTTATTGCTTCTTGAAGGCAATAAACAATAAACTTCGCAATGTATGAAATACAAATATTTAATTATTAAATTCATTCATTTTATGTCAGAATATGATCTAGGTTTACGAAGTTACTTTAAAATTTACAATTTTTGTTTACTGTTTATCAATCGATACTGAAGAAATTATTTTGAGAAGACATTCTTTTACTGGACATTTACTACTGGATAACCACCAACAACGTTTTGTCTAAAATGTCTATTACATATTTTTTTCACTAATTAATTATTTTTCTCCTTAAAATAAGTAGCACCGAGTTAAAGGAATACATTTTTTTTAATATTTATTCCTGTAAGACATAGCAATAATGGGCTCCCTAGAATTAACCACTGTATTGTAAAATCCATGTACAAGTTAAAACCTAAAGAAGATAAATTGTGCTCATTTACAGATAATATCGAAAAAGGTGTCTTTTATATATAACGAAAGTGCGTTGACAATATTAATCATAATAGGTTAAATTTTATAAATATAAAACCTAAAACTTTAAAATCTTTACAAGATGCCAACTTTCTTTATGCGTTTATAATAACCATTCTTTTTTTCTGTACCATTATTAAGATATACTCCTACAGTATAATACCATGTAATAATGGTACCATTTAATAATATATATCTCTATGGTTTCTATATTATTCTTACACTTACCTTAAATAAATAAAAGTACTGCACAAACTTTCTCACATAAAATAGCATTTAGATATATTTTTGTGTGTTTTTTAATGTGTATAATTCGATTCAAATTTTAATAAATTGTACTTTTACTTTGATTGAAAGCGTTTAGAATTTATATGATTTAAAAAGCAAATATTCAGTTGATAATTATTTATGACTGCTCATTTGTTATATGACTGGGGTTTTACCAATCCAGAATAAAATTACATTTTGATGTTCACTTGTTAATAAATTTCGATTAAAGTTGTTTAATGACCTGTTGTCATATTTGTCTTTAAAATTGTATTAGTTTTGTTGTGCTACTGTAGGTTCTTTGGCAATACCATAAGCAACATCAGGTGATTTCTCTGAAGAAGTGAGTATTTTAGTAGGTATGAGTCCCAATCAAAGAGTTCATTAAATATTTCTTTTTAAAAACAAAATTCGATGGTTTAACTCACAGTATGCTTTAAAAGGTAAGGGGGATATCACCTATACTAAGACAAATAATCACTTAATTATCAAGCAAAAGCTATCAGATAAACATTACATTAACCTGAGGGTATTTACAATAAAGTAGTTGTTTGACTCTACCGTTTTTAACCACTTACTTTATTTGTAATTTAAATATATTTTCTGGATAGCAATTAACTATATGGTGTTAGTTCTAAATTCTTTTGTCTACTCCACTTCTTACATCTCATTAATAGAAAAAGTTCTTGTCTTTTCTGCTTGCGTAGGCCTGAGGAATCAAAATCAAATGAGCAGTACTAATTATAGTACTATATTGAAAAATTTTGTAAAATATTATGTGTATTATTTGTAAATATAGTGTGTGATATTGACTAATAATAAACAATAAACAAAAATATTAAAGAATACATTTGTTATAACGGAAACTGAGTATAAATAAGCTTTGAAAATTATGTATTATTTCATTTTTCACAAGAAAAAAGTAAATACATATCTATTTTGGTAATGGTTCAAAACGTTGACGTATAGGTGCAACGATTACAGGAAACTATAACTGAAATAATAGTTTAAATGACAAAACTAATAACACAATTAAATGAAAATAAGTTTAAAAACAGAAAAGTTCTACTCCTACAATTTCTGCAAACAACTTTATTTCCACAATACTTTGCTACATGACTTGTATTCATAACACCTCACCACCGTGTTAATATCATATACCAAACACTAATACCACTCCACAAATACTTTATCTCTTCTTTTCATTGCATTCCTAATCTCTGATGTACACTCTACTATCCAGCGAATCCCTTCATTTTTTTGTTCTTGTCGTACACATGCTCTACTTTAAGTCGCTCTTCAAAATTCAACAAGTTTATCCCTATTCGTTCTACGTTCGGTTTAAAAACGTAGGAAAACATTGGAATGTCATACACCAAAATTCTAGGATTCCTTCCACTTAAGCTAGCTTTTCTTCACATAATTCTTTGTTTTATATTTCTTCCCACATTTTTGTATCCTTTACTGTTTTTATTAGAACGAAATTATTTATCACTCTTAGTAAAATTTCAAAATTTTAAATCCATTTTAAAATGGTTCCTTGGGTTTTAGAAACATTTAAAATTTTCTCTTCACCTCTTTACTTCTCATTACCATGCCACTTTCCTTCTCCACTTCTTGATACGCAATTATAACCTAAAATTCAGGCTAAATATTTCCTTTACATTCACTTATCTTTTGCCCTTTTGTCATATTTGCACAAACATGTTTTCTTACACTTTTTTAATTGAATTCCATCATCTATTTCTCATCATCTTTTTATTTCAGCCGGTTTCGTTTTCAAACATTCTTTTTCTATTGCCATAACAAGATTTTTAGTTCTTATATCATTTATTATTACTCTGCAGCTTCTCTTGAGTCTTTATTAATGACATCATCATTTGATATGCCAATCATGTTTATAATATTCTTATTAATTTTAAAGTCTTCTCGCTTCCTTCTTCATATTCTATTTCTTCGCTTTTATCTAAGTTCTTCTTCTTTTTGAAACATTTTCAACTTCTCGTAGGCTCACCATAAGCCTTTTCTGGTTTCTTACACCCATATCCAAGTTTCTGAAGCCAACGCACTACTCACTGAAGAGTATTTATTAACTGTGTATGTGTTTGAGTACACTTGAGCTGTATAGGTAAATTTTGCGTAAGTTGGTGTATTAGTAGTTAGTTAATTTTATATGTAGTAAAAAAGATGTTGTAAAGCAGATAGTAATGCATGATTAAGTGATAATACACTATTTTAACACAGAAAAAATATACAGGAATAACACTGACACTAATTTGAAATGAAAAAACATCTAAAAAAAGAAAAAAGATTTTAAATAAAGAAAGTTTTATTTATTTTTAAGAAGGTCGATAATTCTAACAAATGTTTAATTTGCCGACAGTATGTTACACATATATTAACTTACGGATTACATCTTTAGTGTTTCTCGAAGAAAAGAAATATTTAGAAAGAAAACAAGTTAATAGAAACATTTCGTATAAAAAGTGGAAAAAAGAAAATCTAAATGTAGGAGGTATAAGAAATAAGGATATTTAACGTGATTTTAAAATCACTAAGGTCACAGAAGAAGTAAAAAAACAAGCTATACGCCATGAAAAATGAACAAAAGTATGTCAATGTCGAAGCAATAACATAATCAACAATATCGATCAACGACAAAATAGGTAGGCGACTGAAAAAACAAACTCTTAGAAATTGGTGCAACAAAGTGAAGTATTTAAATTAAGGAACTTGCCTTTTGATGGTTCTCTATCATAAAAATACTAGTTATTTCAGAAAAATGTTGAAGAAGATAAAGAAGACAAAATAAATAATAATAACAAATGATTTGCCATAATTAAAAAAAACTAACTTTAGTTGAATCGTTATAATTTTTTAACGAAGATATATTTTATCAATTTTTTAGATACATTTTCTGAAATATATTTTAACAGGTAGTCAATGACTATCATAATCATTGTTTTGACCAATCTCTCAAATTATATTTTTTATCGCAAATATTTAAAAAGTTAAGCTACCTGTTTTTTGTCATGGTAATTTTAAACAAATTTCATTGTTATTAATATTCGTATTATTTGTATTGCTTTGATCACTTACAATCATTCGAAAACGTTCCCAATATTTTCTTTTTTTGTATCACGAAATAAGTTATTAATCATTTTTCGATTGTAGACAGTACTTATATCATCCAAAATAGATCGCTAGTTACTTTTATCAAATGATAATAAACTTTTCCTGTAAAATTCTGCTATGCATGACACATTCAATTCGAAACAGGACTCTGGGAGGTAAAGTTTTAGGTACAAAATGATATTGTTTAAGACATTCTTTAAATCAAGTATAACTTGTTTCACGTTTATCAAATTTGAAATCAACCTGTTCTAGTTTGGACTTCCAAATGTTTCTCCTTATAGCGCTTTGCAGGTAATAATAGTTTGAAAATCAGTTTGAGCCTCAGTTTTAATAAAAAATTCTTAAGAAAATATTAAACACGTGCATGTGTTCAGTATTTTAAAACTGGATCCGTTAAAAAAAGCAATGTGGCAGATTTCCTACCTATCGATGTATGTTTTACAATTCAATCAACAAAACTTGGAACCCCTGAGGCGTTTGAGAGTGTTGCCTGATTGGTTTAACACAATTAAAGTTATCCAATCAGGACAAAGCATTTTGCTACAAGTATGAAACAGGAACATGTTTTATTCTATAAGTTGTAGTGATTTTGTATTAATTGTTATTAGTTGTTTTTTAGAACGTGTTGTAAGAATATAACTTTATTTCTAAATTTTAGAGAAGATACCTCTATGAATTTTCCAAAATTGATTCACAAAATATAACCACGGTTACAGGGTGTAACAGAAAACTTAAGAAAATAACAGAGGAGTAGGAACTACTTTTGAAGACGTGGTTTATGATAACTTTCTTTAAATAAGTACAGAAATAAATCTGACTAAATTCTAAGTAAATGAGTTCGTAAGTGTATTTATAGAGACTACAAAACAATGTTTAGTTTAGCAATTTTTAATTATACTTTTACTTTACTACGAATGAACTTGCATTCATAGCGATCTTTTAATTTCAAAATTTTAACAGATTTTATTTATTTCACTTTCTTTGTACATATTTTTTTGTAACAGGACACTCTTGCGAACATGATACATCCGATAGAAAATCCATTTTAATCATAAATATTATAAAATTATCATTTATTTACAAAAAAAAACAATTTACTCACTGAGGAGAGAAGTCGAGTAGAGGATTAAGGAACCTAGTAGGCTTGAAATAATTTTTTTAACACACATTATTTTATTCTTATTGAATTTGAAAAGTAAAATTATCCACATAAATATCACCAACACATACACAAAATTTTCGTAGCAAGTTTAAGGAATTTTTGGAGACTGACACTAGAACACAAATAAAAATATATAAAAAATGTTTCTTTTAAACAAGTCTTTATTTAACGAATTAAAAAGTAGAAATAATTGTTTTCCAAATTTAAATTTTATACGTGAATATAAATATATGCTCGAAGCACACAAAATGTGTCACATTATATTTCATTACTACTTTTAGATCGCTCATAACTATTTGAATTCATTTATTGATGACTTGGGGAAAGTTTATTTTCTACAATTTACTTTTAAGGATATCTTCTTTTAATAAAATATCGTTTGGTTTTATTTAAACCTGGATGTTGTCTTATTGTAATTACCAAGGACTCACAATTTAGAAACCTACAAATATTACACATATTATAATAAAAAAATATCTGAGATATTTACAAATACACATTTATACGTATTATAAATCTACGTATAAATTAGCCTACATTCAAGTTTTTTTTACAGAATTACTTTTAAAACTAACCGTTCAAATTAAAGGGGTATTATAATGTATTAATTTTATTTGAATTTTATACGTTGTGCAATTTTTTTAAATTAGAACTAAATATTCACTTTTAAATATAATAAAATCTTACATATTTTTATATTTCATTTATTGATAATATTTTATTTTATCTTTCGTTTCAAAATTTGTTGTTGCACAGTTTAAGAAATACAAATAAATTGTCGACTGTTAGACAAAAAAACTGCACATAAATAAAATAACTTTGGAGTAGTAGTAGTGTTCTCTTGCTTGTTTAGGTGCCTTAAAATCATAACTATTCTAATACTTGTACTAAAACGCATTTATCTAAAATAGGAGTTGCTTGATTTCAAATAATTTTATACAAAATTTAAGAATAACATAAATGCTTATGTTTGAAAGAAAGTTTGCGCAATGTACTTAAAAATATTTTTTTTAATGTTAGTTTGTTAAAACTGTTTTATAATGGAATTAATATTTCTGCAACCTGTAATAAATAAAATTGCGGCTCATAAAAGTTTTGCACTGTTTTAATATTTTTAAATCCAGAACATTCTTATGAAAGTAGAACCTCGATCACATAATAAATGTTTTTAAATTAAATTAAATAATAGATTATATTTTTTTATTGTTTCCCATACACGACATGATTTCTACTGTTTATCTACAAAGATGATACATTGTAATTTCTACGTTTCACGATCTCGTAGAATAAAAAAAACAAATTATTTTTGTTTAACAAATCTTTTTAAGTGCATTTATGTGCATCTTTTTAAGTGCATTATAAAGACAAAACTACGTCACTTACTTAAATTTGAAATTTCTTTGCTTTCCTTCTTGAATTATTATTTTTTTTGAATGGGCTACCTAGCATAAATTAAATTTTACCGTCAATTTGAAAGATTTTTGTTTGTTATTTTAAGGCTAAAAGCATATTGAGGCTATTATCGCCTCCCTAAATGTAAGTGTGAGTGTAAAGTGTTAAAATCGTAAGTGTAGTGTTGTAAGTGTTAGTGTGTGTTAAGACTCGGGTACCGTGAGGGACGTCTAAAACCTTTCAATAGGTGCAGCTAGTCTGCACTCCCCTGTGTGGTCAATTGGAAAGAAATTTAATGCTACTGAAAAATTGTATATGTTTTAAAAAGGTGACTATATTCCAAAACATTCTATTTCTAAAATTAGAAGTAAACATTTTTCAATCGTCTAAGAGAAATGATTTTTCAAAATCAGCTGGACAGATTTCTCTTGAATAATCGTAGCTTTTATTAATTGAACATTATTAAATAAATTACAGAAAAAATAAATTTTGTTTTCAGCATTATTATGTTTAAGGATTTCTCTTTTTTTTCGAAAAAATCAAACTGATAAGAATATTTTAATTTTACCAGTATTATAAGTATAAAGGCGCGAAAAACCTTGTCAGCCATATTGAGTTAATTCACTAATCGGAATATATTAAATTGCTAAATTATTTATTAAAGCAAAATTATATTTCATATCCCATTTTAAAGGTCGAATGTTTAAATGTGGTCCACCTTTCTTTACTGTATACCTCTTTACTGTACATAAAGATCTTTGCTGCCTCTTCAATAAATAAATCTAATGTACAATACAATCGTATTCCCTCATTTGAGACTTTTAGAATAACACATCTAACATAATGTTGTTTTAACAAATAACGGAAGGGTCTGTATCGTTAATTAATGTTAAAATGGAATAGATTCAATATGGTCGACAGGATCTACAGACTCTTAAGAACATTTTAAGAAATCTTGTTTTTCAGAATTTCCGTTTTTTTAACCACAGTACAAACGATGCATATTACAAGTTAAATTTAAAAGTTACGTTCCTGATCATTTTCAAATAATTTTAAACAAGAGTAATATTCTGAAATATTTTCACACTATTTATTTATTCAAACATTGTCTACGTGTATGCTAAACACGTAACCGAGGTTCTACTTACTTCATGTCACATACATTAATTTTACAAATATATTATTTAATAATATTTTTCGTGCAGACGATATTTAACACAAGGACTTAACAACATTTGTGAATATTAACAATAAAAATTATTATAAATAACAACAATTATGATATCAACTCTTACATCAACAATAAAACAATGATTCTGGCAGAGAAAATTACAAAAACATGCAAACTTTGTCTACTTTATTCATCAATCAATTAAATATCAGGTGTCTTATTGATAATGAGAATCAATAAGTAATAAATTTAATATTATATAGTATGTTCCAATAATATCAGTTTGTATATATTGATCCTACAGCGACAAGTAAAAAAATCAGATTTGTTCAATGATTTTCGTATTCCTCGGTAAATATAAATATCTTTGTTTAAATAATAACTTTTGTAATTAGGATTATGACATATTCTTCCCGTCAGTGGTCTATCTATTGACCTCGTAAAGGCTTCCGCGGTTTCGCAATATAAAATGTTAAATTCCTCTGTCGAGGTCGTCACAAAGTCGAACAAAACATTAAAAACATACGTCACAAACACTGAACACAATTCCACGATTAAAATACTTACGATGTAATTACGTAAATTATAAAGTGTAAAATTAATCGTGAAATTATGTTCAATGTTTGTGAAGTATGTTTTTAATGTTTTGTTTGACTTTGTGACGACCTTGGCAGACTGATTTAACATTTTGTATCACGGCCTGAAGATAGAACAATAGAGTTTCGAAACCGCGGTAGCCTTTACGAAGTGAGTAGATAGACCACTGACGGGAAGAATAGGTCATAATCCTAATTACTTAAATATGTGGTCCGGTGGCTATGTTGCAATAATGAAATAACTTTCGATGAACGACTTTATATTAGGATCAGATTAATTGAACAGTTCTGATACGTTTGGAACAACCTGTAAATATATATTTTGCATTTCTTTAAAAGATGAATTTTAATTACACGTAAAATTATAGTTAAACATTGAAAAATAAGTATTTTAATGCCCAATTAGCATGCACATGCGAATGGTGCAAAAAACTACTTACAATCTGCACTACATACGATGACTTCTAAAAAAAGCTAGTAAAACCACTAAGAGAAAGAAGAAGAATATAAATGGAAGTAGTTTAAAGACGGTTATTAAACGCTTTAAAAGAATAAACCATTTTTTTCTAAGCTTATTTTCTGAAGCATTTGAGTGTTAATTTTCTTTGAAAAACTATTGGTATAATCTTTACATAGACTGAAATTTCAGAAATATTTGTTAGAGATACAGTGATTTTAATTTATGCTAACCAATGTCTAAAATCAGGCAATGACCGTTCCCTTAAACAGGAAATTTCTATGGGTGGTCAAAGACTGGACACATTTTTAAGTAACGTGCATTCATTGTCACGTGGTCAACCATTCAAGAAGGTGGTAAACCTTTGTTTAAAATAAGTCGTTATTTTCATTGCACGTTTTATCAATACATTTTTTAATATCTCCAAACCGATTTGTTTGAGGTTGTGTAACATTAAGTGTTTTACTTGTATTTGTGTTAAGAACAACACAAACCCTATTTAATCATTACTGCTTGTTGAAAATTAGAAAAAAATGTATATAGGTATTATCCGACGACTTTTATAGATTTTTACGTTTAATTTTGACAGCAAAGTTCTTTTAGTAAAAATAAATCATGCATAAAATAAAATGTTAAAGGAATTAGAGATATTTTTTCCAGTCATATAAGACATTCAAACTAGATATACAGACCATTATAAATCCATGCAATAAACATACATTACTTACAGAATGAGTATTCGAAATGCATTCATGACAGATAGCAAGACGTCCATATAAAGACTAAGAGAGTTGTTGTAACTAACTACGGCATTAAAGGAACTGGTTATTGTTTTGACTTTTTTTATTTATCTTATGTTCTTGATTAACTTTACAGGCGCACGTTATTAACACAGATCAAGATAGTTTCGAATAGCTTTGATTTCTGGGTACGTTTTTCTTTTATTATATTCTAATTATGAAAAAAATTGTTTCACATTTTGCTACCATCTTAAGATACGAAAACATCTTAACAACTGTTAACGTTTTAGCAATTAAAAAAACCTTTCAGAAAAACATTTATTTTAAATTTTATGTTTTAATGAAATTTACAATTTTTTTATTTCAAAACAAAGAGAAAAAATCGAAATTTGATAAATAAGTATTAATATAAAATTAAGACAGAGTGTACTCCAAAAATAACAAAAATTACACAAATTTTAAAGTAATAATATTTTTACAACATCACCAGTCGTAATTCAGGTTTATAAATATCACAGTTACTAAAGAAACATAAAAATAGGAAAGTTTAATATTACAAAATATGTATACATACGAAAACATAAAACTAAGTTTTTTGTAAGTTAAAATTAGGGACAGTTCATTTCATTTAAAATAAATTCATAGTACGTCAAACCAACAAAATTAAAATAATGTTCATATTGCTTTGAACATCCTGTATGAATTAATATAAATTAAAAAATAGATTTTCTTAACTTGTTTATATTACTGTAGATACCGTGTGTCAAGATCTACAAAAACCACTCGGAAATTAACTGGCTCATTGTACTGTAATGCATTTTCTAATTCGTATTTATATATGTTAAACACACCTGTAAAATTAATCAATAACTTACTAGAATACTCTGTATTCCGGTACGGACCGTGTTATTAGTTTTCAGTATTATGGTGTAATTTAAATGATAAAAATGTTTGTTAACTACTGGAATTTGTTATTGCAATGAAATTATAAACATGTTATTTCAATTAAATACAGGTTGTTCTTTTTATAGTTTTTTTATAAATATTTTTATTTCCAACTTAAAAGTATATTTTTATAAATGAACTTATGCACCAATCTTCTAACTTTGACGCATCTTAGATGCAACAGAATAGGACTTTGAGATTAAAATACATGAAGTGAAAAACTGTTTCCATTCTTATTTTAGCGCATCACTAATAAGTTACTTTTAACCTATGAAAGTATTACGAATAACTAAAAATTTACAATTGATTGGATCATTTAATAAAAACATTTACACTTTAAGAAAACCTAAATAAACAAGGCTATAATCAAAAACAATCGAATGGAAAAGTAGCTAATAAGTAACACGATTTTAAAACGTTTTCGTTTATATACATATATATATATAAAAATTCTGAGTTGATATATATATCAGAAAATAATTCAAGTCTTCTCGGTGACTTCTCGGTTGACAGCGTACTTGGAGTACATCCCGAGGACCCAGTTTCGATTCCCGGCCAGGGCTTGGCATTTTCATACGCTATAAATCATCCCATCGTCTGCATTAGCCCAAGTGTGCACAATAGTGGGATGTTAAACACCAAAAAAAAAAAAAGAAAAAAGAAAATAATCCAATTAAAAATAGGAAAGAACAGTTATTTTGTGTCTTATTTTTTTTTCTTACGTGATGCAATAATTAGCTGTTATTTGTAACTACGCTACATATATTCAAGTTGTGTTCTTACATAAAATAGTTTAATAGTTGTTGCATATAGGAATTAATTGTTAAACTTTTAAATTTCTTAAATATTATTGTTTATTTTTTCTTAGTGTTTTCTTTTGAAATTTCTTATACGCCTCTTAAATTATCCCCATTGTTGATTTCTATTGGTAGCGCCCAAACAAAACAATTTTGGTAAAATGAGTTTTTAAGTTCATGTTCTATGTTTTAACTACCATTAGTCTTTAATGTATTTTAAATTCAATTTATATAATATATGTGTTAATGTATGTATTTTTTTAATATTTAATTGTCTAATAGAAGGAGAAAATATCTGAATGCATAAAGAGTTATGCATCAGAAAAATAAGTTAGATATGCACCCGACACTACTCGGAAAGAATGTTTTGTTGCTCAGCTCATTGCAAAAGTGTCATACTATTCTGAATGAAACTCCGAAAATACTTCTTTTGTATAAACAAATCAACAAAATTGTCTACAATTCTACTTACATAAAGACATGGAAAAAATGTTCATCAATAATTACTCGATTAGAACGAAAATTGGAGAAAGGTTTGGCAGTTCTGCACCAGTGTTGATAAAGATATCGCCATTTTGCTTTCACAACCGCGGCGTTATCAATAAAGCATTGTGCCCGCATAGTCACTTGTCAAATACAGTGATAGTCAAATACTCTATATCGTTTTCTTCCATAGACTGTTTTTGACAATCTGTTCGGTATCAATTTTAAAATTCTGTAAAATAATAATGAAGGTGTTTATTATTTAAGGAACAGACAGATAATACTAAATATTTAAATTATTTATTGAATGTAAAATATTTATTTTTTACATTCAAATTGAAAAAAAACAATTATGTGAGTTTTCAGAAATTAAATCTGTTCATCTCACGGAAGTAAAAACCTAATTTATTTTAATTAGAGACTGTAAATAGCTTATACGTTTTATATTCGTATTGGCCTGCCATTATTTAACATTTGAAAACTACTTAAACAATATTGTTGTCATTTTATTATTTTCATTTCACCTACAAATTATCTTTTCAATGGGTAATAATATAACTTTAAAAATAAATTTATCTAGACAAACTAGAGTGATTTAGCACCGATTGTCGTAGCAACAAACGTCTTTCAAGGTCAAACGTAAATTGGGATCAGATGTTCGATTTACCACAGTCGTTGCGGTATTTTCAATTGTTTTACGAATGGTAAATTTTGCAGCAAAATAAATGTTTATGGAGGTAGACAAGTTGATCATTTGATATAAATATCTTTAATAACTAAATAACATAATACTAAATTCACGCTGATATTATTCTACAAGTTATGACATATTTTGTAGACAAGTGTTTTTGAAAATTTAATCTACCGCAAATAACCAAAATATTGTTTTATTTTTATTCGAATATTTACGAACAAGAAAACACGCAGAAGTGGTTATACTAGTGTTATGAAATGTGAAAAACACGCAAATATTATCTACCACATTGCTAGATAAAAACCACAGCTTTGTGAAACCAGCGGCGTGAAAAAACTCAACGCTGACCTTAACTTTAAAATCACTTGCATTGGTTATTTTTAGTATTTCCTCAATTAATATAATAAACTAGTGCGTTTGTAACTGGTAAAATGTCAATACCATTTAACCTAATCGCGTTAATATTTTTAGAGTTTATTTACATTTATAAAATTTTGGTGATTAACAAAAAAATATTTGTTCGTCACGACAAATTCTCTACTCGTAATTTACTAAATGTTATTCCTGTTTTATAATACAATATTATTTTTTTTTAATATTTAAATTAAATTTAATTAACAAATATCTTCTTTAATTGTAATATCTTCAATTCGATTCACACTTTAAAAAAAAACACCGCAATTATTATAGAAAAACTTTAATTATTATTACGTAAAACCAGTAAAGTATATAATCAGCTAATTTTTTTTTAAAGTAACCTTACTAGCAGTCGTCTGTTCCAGAATATAAAGAGTTTTTTAATAAAGTATACTTAAAAAGGTCTGTAAACACAAAACTATTACATTTTTATACGTTTACAATTTTTTTACAAAGCATAGAAATGGTGCACATTTCATTCTATTGTGTAATTTAATAAGTCTTTTTTCTGTAAAAAATGAAGAACCTGTAAATAAAAATGAAAAAAGATATTACTGAAAATTAATGATAACTATTTCATACAAAACAGAATATTTTTAAATATCCTTACATTTATCTATAATTAATTGATTTAACTAATTATTTATAATAAAAGTACTGAGATTTAATTAATTATTTTGCAAAAGCAGTATTTATATTTGGTTAGTATTTAGTTTATTAGTTACATAAGTGATATAACATTAATATATCACGTACGTAAGTAAGTGATATAATATTAAATTTTATTTTCAATAAAATGTTTTTAAAAATATTAAAATGTTTTCATTGCATATACTTGTCAGTTTGTTTAAGTATGTTTTTATAAGCTTTATATATTTAAAAGCATCACACACGGCTAGTTTAGCATGTTGTTTTGACTTTTTAATCTTTTTTAAAAAAATACTTTCAATAATGCAAAAGACCCAAAAAGCAGAGCATTATGATTTGTATTTAATAACTTGCATTGCGTTTGTTTTATCACAGCTAATTTATCTAGATTTTTCGCTACAGTGCAGATCGTCTACATAGTAAAGTTGTGTGCAATAGACAAAAACAAGAACTACAAAGGTTAAATCTACATAGATCAGAAGTACGTATAGCTAGTGTAAGCAAGAAATTGTTTCAAATATTAGAAAACACAACGACAGTTTTTAACGTCCGTCTTTGAACATCAGTAGAAGCAGACTTGGTTTAAAATGTTACAAATGACAATACATTACTATTATTAATTCCACTATCGTTTATGGGTTTTATTGAAATCAAAAAGTATATGAAAAATATGTACATCATTTTCAGAGATTTTATAAACGTCTGTTAAACTTGAACACAAAAAAGGAATGTGTAACAAAAATCCTAAATAGGTCGAAATTTTAAAAAATTAATAAATAAAACCATTTATAAATTATAACACACTAGCAAAATCTATTTTACGTAAAAATTGGTACTATCGTCAAAATGACATTTTTTTATTTAGTTGTTAAAAGTATAATAGCAAAGAGTTTTTATTAAAAAAACCAGCTCCCATATTCCTACTTCATAACTAAACTTAATGATGCTTTGAAAGTTACGTTTTTATGATTTATTTAAATAAAAGTTTTTTAAACTTTCTGAAAATGAGAAGTCATAATTCGTACATTATGTTGAATACAAAACTGATGGCTGTATTGGTACTTGGTACTAAATAAAATTTCGTTAGTAATATGTTTTTTTAATAAAAATTAATACACTTGAAAACCACAAAAAAGTATATATATATATATATATATATATATATATATATATATATATATATATGCTAATATGTGTGTGTGTGTGTGTGTGTGTGTGTGTGTGTGTGTGTGTATTTGACGATTTTACATATTAAACCTAAAACTAAATGAAATAATAATTTGTCTATAACAAATTTTTAAATTAACGATATTGACGTACATATAACACTTAAACTGTTAACTATTCATTTTATATATAATGTTTTCCGCTAAAGATATCTCTTAGAGATGATGGGAACCGTTTATTAAATTAAAAAAAACATACACAGTTTTTAAAACTGAAAATTTTAATTTTACAGTTGTGAATATTAATATTTTTAATTGTTTTTCAGGACTTTTATTTTTAAGTATCTGGTTTGTAAATCGCTTAAATCTTTAAATTAAAATATTTTAAATTAAATAAAATTATGTTAATGAATATAGACGTAAAAACAATATATCATATATTTGGTTTTAGTATATTTACGTATTTAATTATAAAAATATTTAACTATAATAAATATTCTTAGTTAGGTATAAAAAACTTTAAGAAACCAAATTTGTCCAGAATAATGAATCGTTAATAAGTACATAAACAGAATTAAATAATAAAATATAAAGACTTTTTTAAGGCTAGGTAGTTTTAAAGTGGGCACGTAAAGTTAAAACTTAGAAACAATTAGAAATTTCAAAATGTGTGCATATATTATGCATATGTAAGTCATGGTAATATTTTAAATATTATCTTGAAGTTTGGTATTTTTTTAAAAGTCTAATAAATAAACTTAACGCCTAAATATAGCCCATAGAAATTTTAACGATAGTTTTAACAAAAAGAAACTTTGATAAGAAAATCTTTTTAACTTAAACACCCTTCGAAACTTCAATTTGTTACAGGTTAATTAAAAGACTCTCAATATATTCAACCTAACCTAACCGTGAGTATTGTTTGTATGCTCAAAACGCTACAAATCATCTACAACTACAAACCTCTAAATCTATTCAGTACCAAATAAAGTCTAAATCTACAAAACCATTCAAAACGTCTGCTATGGGTCTGACAGTATCAATTTAGATACTACATTGGACAATTGAGTAAAACAATTGTTTCAACTAAAATATCTGGCGAAAAACTGCCGTGTGTGATTTAAAAATTTATATTTTGTAAACTGAAAAGATATTTAATCTGCTTGTTTTAAATGTCGGTGTTAAACTTACCAATGATAGCCAAATATTTGTAATTAGAAGTTGGTTCTTCTCGTCCTAACGGATACATAGCAACAGAAAGTAACATAATGTTAGTACAGGTGACATGCATACGACCAGCGAGAACCCGCACTTTAACCAGTATATCTGAGGTTCAGTATGTTTTAATTTGGAACACCTCGGTAAATATAGTACCATACAGTTTAAGGGTATGGTGTGAGTAAAATGTGAATTTTGTCGCCCCCATACAGCCGCTCTCGGTTAGTAGAACCTTAGATAACTGATTAAAAAATGAAGAGTTCTCATGCACCGCAGTGGTTGTACAAGCTCTGGCCCGCTATAGAGCAGCGATATTATACTTAGCGGTAACACATACTGTTTCGGACTCACATCTGTCTTCTTCACGTTTAAACATAGTAAAAGTAAATTTATTACGAAATAAATAACAAGAGTCATTATTTGTTGTTTCAGCATCGTGAAATTTAAGATTTTGTAACTAATGATGTCCAACAACAACAGCAAGACATGGTACTCGTTCTTTTTTATGTTATTAGTTTTCTATGCAGGACAATGAAGAAGACCGATGTCTCCTTCGTACAATCACATTTAGACATCAACATCACTTACCAAATTTAACCACGCGTTCGTTGTGAGTATTTGGTTCTTTTCATCCTACAAGAAAGATAGATTATATTGGAGCAAACTAAAAAAAATCTCTCCATTTTTTCTTGGCGGACAAAATCAGTGGAATGTATGCAAAAATCAAAATTAACACAAAATTCATTGAAAAATATATTTTTTTCAAAAACGTAAAGTCCGATGTTGTTGATTGAATTTTAATCGTTACACAAAAGACACAAAAAAATGTTAAAATTATAATATTTTAATTGATTAAAAACAACTTTTTGAAAAAATGTTTTACGTCTTAAAATAATCGATGTTTTTATGAACAGATTACGAAAGTGATGAAAAAGCTAAAAATGAAGAGTTCGTTATTAATTTACAATAATAATTAAACTAAATTTTATTAATTAATTTATACTTTAACACTATAATATGTATATCACTAGTGAACTTATTAAGCAAGAAACAAATTATGATAAAAGTAAAAAACATTTAGTTTGAAAATTATGGGTTCTTAAAAGCGTAACGGGTAAAATACTTTTTCGTTTAGTTAAAATAGATATTACATAATTTCCTGTGCTAGTTTGCAGAGACAAAAATATTTGTTACTTTTATTATAAAAATATGAATAATACTATCTATTCTTTCCTGACTGACAGGCAGGAACATCAGGATCCTAGTCGAAGAATAACGCAGGAAACCTTAGGATTCATTATAGGTTACCATGATCTGAGGGTACACATGAAGAAGAAATAGGATACCACGCAGAAACCGCGTGCAAGTTATACAGGAAGGGAGAGGAAACTCAGGTCACAATAAATGCGTGTGTTACTCTTGCTTGTAATAGGGACTTCCGTGATCCTGTGGACTTCTGGTAAAAGTAGGTGGACTTCTAAACTGATTGAGGAAATCTATCTACTGAACAAAATTTAATCCTTAACCTCATATAACAAATTTAATTAAATTCATCTAGTTACCAATAAATAACATGATACTGCATTGTAGGCGAATTACAATATTTTAATACTTATAATCACGCTAAATAAAATATAGCGTTGAAATTTTGTATAATATCTTTTTATCCAATGTTTATAAATATGCGAAGAATAAAAGACTGTTTTTGTACTATTTTTAAAATTGTGGCCGTTTTAAATTTTCAATATTCAACATCTTGTAAACCATAATCTTGCAACAAAAACAAAATACAAAAAAATGTTTTAATATTTTTTTTGCCAAATGATACTAATATCATTTAAATATTTAATATTTAAAAATGCCAAATGATTTTTTTATGGGCAGTCCTCATTAGTATAAATAGTATGCAGTATACTCGTATACGTTTAAAAAAAATTAATATTAAAAGAAGAAATATTAATTAATTAAATTTCTCTACAATATAATTTTCATTTGATCTGGTATGTATTATTTTGGCTTGCTATATAGTAATAATTAACGACTGATACCTAGTTAAAAATAATTAACCCTCAAATCTATCACAGTTTAAAAATATGCTTTTCGTTCGTTGTTTTAACTGTATCTCTCAATACTTAATTAAATAATTACTGTATATATAACGAAATTATTATATTAAAATAGTAATGATTATATTCATTAGCTTGTTAATTTTAGATCGAACATAATTTACAGTGAACCAATTTATGTATGTATTAGTCTTTCTTAAAGTATAATATAATTGTACATAATAGTATTTTGTAAAAAGATTTTGATCATAGAAACTCTGTAGAATATTTATGGAAAGTAAAAATGGCTTTTTTTTGTTCGATTTCAAAGTACGTCAGCAAACGTTTCCCAATTCGTTTTAGAAATCTGTATATTTGTAATAATATTAATACACAATTTTCTCTAAATTTGTATAAAAATATTATGAATTAAACTGTTACTTACAATTATTTATATATAGAATACATACCCTTGATATTCATGTTTTAACCGTTAGTACTTTCTTGTAGATGACTTTCGCTTTATGAAAAAATAATTTGGTGAACATTTATAACAATTTATCTGATCAGGATTGAAAACTGTGTAACGACGACTCATAATTACAGGATAATGTTTTAAAATAGGTTAAATCTTTAAAATTTAGTCTGTGGAAAATGTGAAGGCGACCAAGTCACGTTTTAAAATAAGTGCAAATTATTGAATGCTTGTTTCTTGATGATTAGATGAGAGACTGTGAGAGAAGCGGGCATTTTGTATTGTTAAAATATTTTTCTTTTAAGAATACAAAAACAATCTATTGATCTTTACAAAATACAGTGAAATGGTTTACTTATTACAAATTTTTAAAACATATTTTTCTCTGATATTTTAACTAAATACATAAACGTTAATCTTCCATTGTGTTATATTTTTTTTAAATATTCAAATACTTACGTTTATATATTGTCTATTCCAAAACTAAATAGCACAAAATTTTCTGTAGTACATAACAATGTTTTAATCCGAATATGACTTACCACATCTATAATTTGTTGAAGTGTAAGACCGAAACTGACTTGTAGCGGTTCGGATTCGTTCGCTACGGGTCGTTCTAGAATGTTGTAGTTGTCCATGCTAAGAAGGTGGTTTAAAAGGCGCTTCTCGTGAGGTCCTTGCATACTATCTGCAAACAAAAACAGCAAGCTCGTATGCATTTAAAGTAAAACTATTTTTTTTATTGTCATGAAACAAGTGACCAACTACGGTAATTAAAATCGGTCACGATGTACACACCCGAGCGCGTGCGCAGACGGGTGGGCAGAAACTCTCGAATAGACAGTCGAGTAAATATGTTTTTGAAGTGATAATGTCTATGGTCGCAGTAGACAAAATATGGGTAAAAACATTTGCTTTCGCGTCATTGTTGTTGCATATATATGTCGACATGAAGTGACTACTTTTAAACAGCTGATTTCCAGCAACAGCTGTTGTTTCAATATTATTTCAATTGAGGTTATGTTTATTATTCTTGTTAATTTTAAAAATTTGTATTTCCTAAATTTGTACAGTTAAATTATTTAATAAATATAAACTAATTTGTGAATTAGCTCTTTCCTCTGTTCTTTCATGTTAGCCCTTCTGGAAAGAAAAACGCCCATACCGCATGCATCCTGGCAAGAAACGGGCAGCTGCCAATGGAAATATGTATTTCGGATTGACTTATACATCCTTGTAACACTGTGCTTTCTGTGCTTTAAGTATACTACTCAAGCTCGAGAAACCCTAAAACCTCGCAAAAGAAGTTTTCACTTCAAAAATCGTTTGTAAATACGGTACACAAAATGTTAGACTTTGTGTATTCGAATTTTAAGTACCTATAATCGATTTTAGAGATATTCAAATTTTACAAATTTATTATTTTAGTGTTTTCAAGAAAACAAATTTGTTTTCCCTCATTCACAGACAATATTATTTTTGTTTATTACGTAGTTTGTTGCCACTACTAGTTGAAAGCTTACATCAGAACGTCGTTCCAAGTAAGATCAAAGTTGAAAGTGAGGTAAAAGAGATGTTATACTTGTAGGTCAAAATGTATGACCTCGTTTTATACGGTGTAGTCAACTTTGTTGACCTTATTTTACTAACCTCACATTCTGCTCTGAATGTTAGATCTTAAAACTTTAGGTACACTTATTTATATTTATTACTCAAACGATGTGCTTGGCGACTCACAATAGTCCCGCTGCTTTGACGGAAGCGGGTTTTTTTTTTCAATTTCCAAAAATACTTGTATCTCACACTTTTATGGAAAATCTAATTTACCATCATAATCAGTATTAATATCTGCAACTAAAAAACATTAATTTTAAATTCACAATAAATTACAAAAATGAACAATTTGTTTTTAAATTTCATAAGCCATTTTAAAACGGTTTAACAAATTTTGCTGAAAATCAAACGTTTATATGCAAAACTATTTTCGTATCCATTTTTAATCCATTCGTCATCAACATATTCAATTTTAAAATTACACTAATAACATGAAAATGAATCCTGAATGCCATCAGATACATTTTCGTGTAAAAGTATTTATGAATTTTAATCTATTTAACTGTCTACGATTTGATTTACTTACGGTCATATAACAAGTTTCGGAACTAAGTTACCATCTTCGGAACCCACTGCTAGGAGGTTGTGACACAACCCTTCAACACTTAAAAATGTATGCAAAAAAACACAAAAATCGCACATTTTTTAAAAAATGAATACGTCAACGTCGGGTGAGCACTGCGGGGTCTTGGAACTGACTACTCAACAATGGTTTGACACCTCATAATAGTGAGTTCTGAAGATGGACCTTAGACCCGTAACGCGTCATATAATGTAAGAAAATCAAGTTACAAACAGTTAAATAGATTACACTTCTAAAAAAATCAGTAAAATTTGAAATATCTGTAATTTTTAAATTGTTGAGGGAATTTTGAACCCGTTTAAGCTATTACCAAACTTAATCTTTGTGTTACGTTTGAACAACATCGAACCAAAATTGCAAATTTGAGAGTGCTAACACACAGGTGTGCGCACAGACACACAAACACACGAACAGACACCGAAGTGAAAACCACTTTTTGTTCGGAACACAGGAAAACGGGTAGATTTATCAAAATCTCAATACCAACTTTATCAGGATCACTGAATCTTCTTTGTACTTTGTATAGAGAGAAAGTAAATAATTTTATACTATAAAATTTAATTTTAATTTAATTTTTCCTTTAAAATAATTTGAAGTATAAAATATAATGACCGAAAGCAAAATTTAATTAGAGATATTAATAGACCTTTCCGTTTTCTCTCTCTCTCTCTCTCTCTCTCTCTCTCTCTCTCTCTCTCTCTCTCTCTCTCTCTCTCTCTCTCTCTCTCTCTAGAACAAAAATGTGATTTCACTTGGATGTCCGTTTGTCTCTTTTGCATATCATTAAAGACTTAATTATTGCCCGATTTTGATGATTACATTTATGTCTGGTTTGTCAAAACATTTAAATGTTTTTTAAATTAAAAACGCTTTTTGTTTCCTTTTTTCTGACGAAAAACTTTTTCTTTTAAGAATCGAACTTTATATGCCATTAAATACGCATAAGAAATCTTTATTTTGTATAAAACAATACAATAATACCTACTTAAAAACATTTATTTTAATAACAGAATTGCACTTTGTCTGTACACATTACAATTTTTTATTGTAACTAAATGTTTAGGCCTACATTTTTTTTTCTTTTGATGTGTTATTCCTTTGCCACGGCCATCTTGTTTCGCAATTCCTATTAATCATAGACTTAAACAATTGGATTTGAAAAGAAATAACTATAACGTGAAGTTTCCTGATAAAAAAATCCCTTCAACTATTCATATCATATTGAGCAAATGTTTTTCCTTGTGTAATTTAGCGATTAGAAATTATTGTTTCTTCAATGAACTAAATCAAAACCAAGCAATTTCGTAGCACAGATCTCATATTATACAATTACCGATTTCTTGAAATATCGTTCTACCTTACTTTTTTCAAATCACCGAAATATTTTTTCTCCATATTACTAAAAAAAAGTTTTTTTTAGTAAAAAGTAACAATGTACGTTATTTTTGATCACTTTGTTCTAGACTAATACTCATTACACATGTAAATTTCAGTTACTGTCTTCAATGAAAGCACAATTAAAAGACACATTATTTGTAAAAAAAGTGTGCACATAAATAGTATGGTATTATAGTACGGTGTTTTTGTTGTAGAAGAACCCTCAGGGGTGCAGCCTAGCTGCACCTATTGAGAGGATTTAGACAACCCTTGCGGTACCCGAGTCTAACACACACTTACACGTACAACACTACAGTTGCGACATTAACACTTTACAACAATAACTTACATTTAGGGAGGCGATAATAGCCTCAATGTGCTTTTCGCCTTAAAATAACAACAAAAAATTGTTGTAAAAGATTAAAATTCTGTAACCTAAACGTGGAGGCGGGTTGATAGACGTTTTAACAATAAAATATAAATAGCAATATTATTTTAGCGGAAAAATCCATTTATCTTGACATGTCATAAATCACAAAACAAAATATAACGTTAAACATTCAAGTAAATCTCCAACGTCGAGGAAATTGCTAGAGGATATTTTGAATCGATTTGGAACAAAAATAGCCCCTATTGATGTTTTCTGAACTACCAATAAAACAGATAAGCCGTGTGCAAAGCTGGCAAGCCTGATAGTAGGACTTGTAGCCATTGATGAACATTTAGAGCAGTTATACGTTAACAACAACTCGAGTATCTATATC
Organism: Callitettix versicolor; assembly: GCA_022606455.1. Taxonomy (NCBI): domain Eukaryota; kingdom Metazoa; phylum Arthropoda; class Insecta; order Hemiptera; family Cercopidae; genus Callitettix; species Callitettix versicolor. Next base: position 30,694,782 of record CM040191.1, read on the forward strand.
AACAGGTGCGACAACTGTATAAAATGATAATATTCGATAGATCTAAATACGATAATTTGTTACATTAGGTCTCAACGATTGTTTTAGAAATATTTCAAGCAGCTAATTTCATGTTTTTTATTACTTATGAACTTTATGTAATGAAAAAAATCGTTCAAAATCAATTTACAAGTAAAATTAAAACTTATAACCAGCATAATTTGGGTAACAAAACTTATTATTGTAGAATAAAAAAAGGAGCATCTATTATGGAGAGTATTGATCACCATTGACATCAGCCCAGTTCGCGACATCTACAACACATTTTAAGAATTGCTTAAATAACTGTGTAATAGCTTTTTAGAGTTTCTTAAAACTAAAAACTTAAAAAACGTAAGGGGATAAACTAAAAACTTAAAGGGATAAAAAGCGAAATCCCTTTATCACTTTGGAAATGTCGTAAAAAGTCTTCAAAAATTGTAATTCATATTTGACTGAAAATCTTAATTTATTATCTACAAAAAAACACTTTTTAAAATCCTATTAAGAAATTAACCCTGACCGCAAATTTCCAAAAGTGTAAACATCTTTTTAACAGTAAACCTTAACGGTCCAAAAGATTTAGTTTTTTTTAAGAATTTGAACTGATTTTATCGATATTCCTTCTGGTGGTAAATGGTTTACAAACCTCGATATTTCAGAAAAATTAAGTTTCTTCATTAAAATATTTACTTTAAAAGTTAAACTTGATTTGAATCTTATAGTTCAAACTGAAATAAATATGACTGGTGGAAGAATAGTGCACAAACTGTTATGTAATACGTGTTAAGAAGTGTGTGTGTGTGTGTGTGTGTGTGTGTGTGTGTGTGTGTGTGTGTGTGTGAGCATGTGTGTGTGTGTGTGTGTGTGTGTGTGTGTGTGTGTGTGTGTGTGTGTGTGTGTGTGTGAAGTAATAAAACAAAACTCTTATGGCAGTTGATTAAAGACATGCTCAGATATTTAGAACTATAATGAAGTAAAAAACTATACTCATTAAAAAACATGAATATAGTTCGCGAATAAATCAAATATGTTCTTAGTAACATAAACTATAAAAAACATAATTCGGAATTGAATGCTAAACAAAATTTTACATCAAATCTGCAGAGAAAATTTCATGAATTGAAGTCTCAAAGATTTTCTTAAACGTCGACGTTATCTGTTTCCTATTTTGAGTCTCAAAAAAGACCAGTTTTGACACCTTCGTCGATAAGTGAAACGGAAAAATAACAATTCCTGACATCCGTCAAAGTTTGTTTTAGTGTTCTATTTTTTTGTAACCTTATTTTTATGTCAAATTGTATACACTTTTCAATTGTTAATAATAATAATAATAATAATAATAATAATATATTACCAAAGTTTTAACAAATTCCAATTTTAAACAGATAAGGGCGGTTTTTCAATTGTTGATCAATGTCTCCAAAACTGTATTTTTATCGATTCAATTCTGTAATATTTTTAAGGTTTTTTTTTACAACAGTTAATACAATGTTTCAATACTCCTTTATCTAAGAATGTTTCAAAACTCAAATTTTAATTTATTTTTAAAATGTTTCAAATAACTCAAAATATTTTAAAAATAATTTAGTCATGTAAGATATCATTGCATGTAAAATGATATTACATGTTTACTATTTTTAACATTCTAATTTTTAACATTCTAATTTTTTAACATTCTATTGACTCAGCTAAAACCATTATTATCTGTTTCGTAAATCTCTAACCCAATACATATTTTATCATAATATTTTATCATAAACTTCCATTTTGAAGAAACACTCTTTCAGTGTTCAGTAATCGGTGAAAATTAAATTCCAGGAAACGCGAATATTTTCCTAAAATATAGCTGATACCAGTCAGTCTGCTACGTCCTTCAACTGCGCATTTCAAGTCGTAGATTTGGGACTGCAGTTACTGCCCAAAACGTTCTGTTAACACCGATCCCGTGTCTTCATTAACATAACTGGCATAAAGTATAGACGTTAATCCCCTATCCTCATTAGAATAACTGGCATAAAGTATAAACGTTAATCCCTTGTCCTCATTAGTATAACTGTCATAAAAGTATAGACGTTAATCCCATGTCCTCATTAACATAATTAGCATAAGGTATAGACGTTAGTTCGCTATCCTCATTTGCTTAACTGGCATAAAAAATAGACGTTAATCCCTTATTCTCATTATCGTAACTAGCATAAAGTATAGACGTTAATCCCGTGTCCTCATTAGCATAACTAGCATAAGGTATAGACGTTAATCTCTTGTCCTCATTAGCGTAATTAGCATATAAAGTATAGACGTTAATCCCTTGTCCTCATTAGTATAACTAGCACAAGGTATAGACGTTAATCCCTTGTCCTCATTAGCATAACTGGCATAAAATATCTTATCGTCAAACATTTATCAGTACACATTAACCAAAAGTTTAATGTGCGGATAAATGGGCCATGTTTAACTTAAAATAAATTGTGTAGTTAATCCCTTGTCCTCACTAGCATAACTGGCATAAAGTATAGACGTTAATCTCTTGTCCTCATTAGCATAACTGGCATAAAGTACAGACGTTAATCAAAAATGTTTAATAATAATATTATTTTTTAATGAGCAGTAAACACAAGACGTAAAATTCAAAATGAATATCGGAAATTCATTAGAATCGGAATTAAATAAACTACAGCGGTTAGTATATTTGTAAAGCGGTGACAGACGCCGAGTATAATTAATATAAACACCCACAGAACACTTTGACCGTAAAGTTTGCGCGATAAAGGCTAAACAACAAAATGACCTTTGAACCGTGCTGTTTGCTCTTTAAATATTTACGTCAATTTAAAGGCAAAGCAGCCTTCATTACCTCACCCTTTCGCTCTCTTATAGAGGGTTGCTGCTGTACAATACAGAAGCATGAATGGCGATGAATACAATAAAGTATAATGGATAAAGTGGATGGTATACAAATAAAAGATTTCTTCTGTCGGTATTATTGCTTATGAATTATTTATGTTTTTGTATTTAAATTAGGTAAATACCATATTCGAGGCACATAGGTTCCTTACCCCTTTTAGATTTACTTTGCCATACTGTATGTATGCATTTCATATTTCAGTAGCGAATAGTTGATACGAAATCTGGAACCAAGATATATGGTGAATTTAGGGAGGTACCAGGAGGACAGTGGCGACAATACCACAGGGACAAAGCGAGAGTAGTGTTCTGTTTGGAATAATGTAAGGAAAAGCATGTTTAAAAACTGACGATTAAGAACGGTTGAAAATTGTTTAATCATTCCATGTGTGTGTGTGTGTGTGTGTGTGTGTGTGTGTGTGTGTGTGTGTGTGTATGTGTGTGTGTTATAGATATATTATATGCGCAGTTATGGTACGTTTTGCTTCAAACTTGCTTTCAGTAATAGCTTGGATAAGTTTGTTACCCGGCAAAATCCGTTCAACGGTTAAAAATTTCAACCATTTCAAATCAGTGGAAAATCGTAACTTTTTTAACTCACAGTTTTGTCTTTTTTCAATCCAATTTCACCGCCATAATCAGCTTTAAAGTATGCTCAATTCAATGTTTTAAATTTTCAAAATACATTTGAACTAACCAAATTAATTTTACTGCGGTTAAAGGTTCCTTTTTTATTTTTAAAGTAATTTTAAAGTTTATGTACTAATTTATGCGTATTTTAATTATTTTTTTAATTATTGTAAGATAAAACTAATATATTAGAAATTCGCGCGCGAAACTACAACGAGTTAGGTGTATACCAAGGTTATTTATTTGTTATGGTTACTGTTTAGTAATACCATAGTTTTTTATTGGTGTTAGCGTTTGTCTGTCGCTACCGCTCCTCTAGCGCGTAAACGATTAAGGCGTAAAATTAGAAGACAGTAACCGAATTCTAACATTGCATAAATAATATTCTGTACATTATTGAGATAGCAATAGTATCAAAATTGGAGTAACTAAGAAAGCGTGAGAGGATAAAAGTGATGAAAGGTAGAAATAGGTAAATAGAGACAGAAAGAGAGAGAGCCGACAGGCAGACAGATTTTTTCGAGGCCTTTATGGGAGGCAAAGTTAGAATCATTAAATCTTCTCTTTCATTTAAAATAAATTTTAATAAAACCATAAATAGACAAATTAAATAATAAAAACTAAAATTTACACTCTGATAATTATAATTATTAATATTCAAAAATAAATTAGAACAACTACACACGTTTAACAAAATTTTCATAATTTAATAAATATTTAAAAAAGAAGAATCATGGAAAATAAATATTTTTAAAAATTAAAGAACATAATTTTCACATTGAGTAGAACAAAGTTATAACAGACTACTGGAAACTAAATAAAACCATTCGTGATTACATTCATACAACAAGCTTTATAAAATCTGCCTCTGTGCACACATTCCGAACAGTGATCAGACCATACTCCATTAATGTAGCAATATTAAACGACTTTGAAACTTTATATTTACAGGGAATTTGTAACGACTTCTACAAACGTCGGCATGCAGATATGAAAAAAATTTGTTGTAACCTATATGACAGTTTTGTGCTTAGGTATAAATAGTATTGTTAATCCTTTTCTTGTAACAGAATACACGTATACAGTACGTATCAAAGTCAAAATCTTTCATTTATTACTTCGCTAAGCATTCCGATTGGTTTTGTACCAGAACGAAGAAACCTACAGGTTCGTCAGAAAAACTGACTTAAAGCCGATAAAACATAATTTCAGGAGTATTATAAGCTGTCTCTCGAAAGAGTGCAGCACAATGCAGGCATAGATGATAAGTAATTGTGTATATACCAAAACAGCTGATTGATAAATAAACATTGTTGAAAGTAATATTAAATTATTACTGTATACAAGACTTAACATATTATCAACCAAACCAGTTCTGAATATAGAATCAGTAAGACAATCTAGGCCATGTAAATGTTATTAAATAAAACACTCTGCTTTTAGAAAAACAGTAAAGACTGTAGCATAATCTAGGTATGTAATCTGTAATCAGGTTATAGTAGGTTTTATTTTTAAATACTTCTATAAGGTACAATGTTATAATTCAGTCATTAACGTTATAGGTTATTTGTTTAAATAATAAAATAGAAAAAAGTAAACATATTGTATTAAATAACCTAAATATAATTAATGACGTTGCTTTATTAACTGGTCATAAAAGTATTACATATAACTATTTATACATATGTCTGTACATATGTCTATTTCAACAGAAGTTCATATTGACAAGAAAAAGTACGACTACATGCTTTTTCAACGATTGTACTTGGGAAAATATGTACAGTAATCTTAAAATTCAAGTATTGAATTAAATGTTTGTATATTATAGTAATTAAATACCAGCTAATTTTATTATTTGAATTATTTTATTTACAGATTTTGTGCTTTTTTAAATTTAATTACGAATAGCGATTTTACGAAAAAATGCTAACCTTTTTTTCTTTTTCGTTCATGTACCAACCAGGTCACACCGAACATTGTTTATAAAGAGATGCAATAACACTGTTTAATGTCTTGCTGTACATTGTATAATATTCGTTTCTTTTTCAATTAACTGCGAAGGTCGTACGGACCCGCTAGTATAACTTACTTGTCAAGTCGACACTCTAGTTTGAAAAAGAGCATAAGAGAGAAAAATTTGTTTACTCAGCTAAAAACCGTAAACAGTAAATAGTGGCAATATCGTCATTTTTGTACATGTACTCTGTGTAAACTAAAAGTTAATTTTGAAATTTCTAGAATTTGCAATTTAAAGTACCTCCAGTTATTCAATTATAATGACAGTTTAATTGTTAAACATAAATTACTATGCAGTTAAAGTGCACTGTTGCTCAACGACGAATTGATTGGAGGAGGATGCAATTATTAATAATCGAAATGGTGTTGCGTAATGAACGCCACTCGGCAATACTTCAGTGAATTCGAAGCTTTTAACTTGTTTTCGACAAAGTTATTGCTACACAAATACAGTCTGCACACTCTTTTCTAGCTTTAAATTGTGTTATTATTAAAATAATCGCTTTAATTTCATTCCTCGTAGCTAGATATGTCAATACGAACAAATAAAATACAATTAGATATATTTATATTTATATTTATATTTATATTTATATTTATATTTATATTTATATTTATATTTATATTTATATTTATATTTATATTTATATTTATATTTATATTTATATTTATATTTATATTTATATTTATATTTATATTTATATTTATATTTATATCGTTAATAACATAACCTTAAATATTAAAATTTGTGCACGAAATTTTACAACCTTATAGAACAATGTTTTCATCTATGTTGTCTTGTGTTCAATTAAAAAATGGTTTACACATTGCAGCAGATGATATTCATTTATACCCAGTACATTAGAAGTCAGTTCCTGCCATGTTCAAGCCAAGTTTAGTATGGATGCACCAAACATGTCCGCCATATAGAGACCATTAATGTGACGATGTACAGAAAATTGGTTTGACATGCGACCTGCATGTTTCAAGTAAAACTGCAGAAACCTTCCTGAAAGTTTTTGTGTGGACCAAAAGGTGCGTGTAAAACTTAACGAGTCTAAGTCAAACCATATTAAAATATTACTTATATAAAAGAGAAATAAGTGTCAGTACTAATAAATAGTAAAATTATTTCATGCAGAAAATTAAATATTTAGATTTATAAATGAATTTAGTTAAAAGCTAAAATAAAAGGCACATGTTACAAAGAAAAGAAAGGAGCTTTAAATTTAGTCCACGAATATGTATTGGCTATTTAGATACAGTGCAGTATTAAGTATTATTGTTATATAATCAAGTTCTCAAGCCGGTGTGGAGCAAATATTGAAAATAGCATTTGTGGATGTGCTAAAAGAAGAAAATTGAAATTATTCAAAACAAAATACTTCAGGTAACACACGCAATAACAATATTCAAGGAGACCATAAAGTGAACAAGATTATTGATGAAATCTAGGCAGTAGCAACGGCTTCAATCCCCTACTAAAGTAGGTATTATTCAGCACGTAGGTATTCAGAACGAAGACTGCGTAAGACAAAACCCTTCGACTTGGCGCAGTGATAGCATATCAAACTAAAAGGCTGTAGCTGACAAACCAGAGCCAATGGAAAGATAATCTGACACACAGTGACCTATTTTAAATTTTAACTACCAGATAAGTTTGTACTTAGTTTAATGATCAATCTAGTCATAGTTTCTCCGTTGGTAGTTCACACAGCAACACGCAAGGGTTAGATGTATCTGTACAAAACTCATGTTGTACACGCATTGTTACCTGAAGACAATGTAAAATGTGAAGCTTTCTGTCAGTAGTTTGTCCTCTCTAATGTCCGATGGAGGGTTTAGATCTAAGAAAGCATGGTTTTATCTTAATGGATAAGTAAATTCACAGAATTATCTCATTTAGAATTATCTCACATCAACTACACAAGTGTCCCCTGCCACCACAAACATTTTGTGTTTGGTGTGCAATGTACACCAATAGTTTATATAATGTAGCAGAAGTTAGTCATTGTCACCCAGTACATTAGACGCTCCATTTATATCCAGACACTGAATGAATTTACAGAAAAGGTCGGTGTTGATACTCTATACAAATCCATACAAATCAACTTCGTTGACCATACCATTTTTCATGACACAGTAAACAATGTGTACATTGTTTACATTCGGGCTGTGCAACAGTTCATCCTTGCAGACCAGCTACAGTACACGTGGTTTCAGCAGAACACTGTTACAGCTGATATGGCAAACACAATGATTATCTTGGAACAGTGAATTCAAAGGGTCCCCTGACTTTCTTCTGGAAATACGTTAAGGACGCTGCTTACAAAACTCATCCGCACGAACATTGAACGACGTGTTGCTGCTATTTCTCAACAAATACAGAAATACCTGTTTTTTTGTAAATCAGCTGTTTGGGTGAATATTACCTCCATCCACCTTACACTTTTTTGTATTTAACTTTGTTTTTATACTTATAAAGTTAGTCGTTCGCGAATTAATCTTAAGCCGCGTCCTTGAGATTTTCTGACAGCTCATTACGTTTACAAGCACAAATTAAAACCCAAAAAATTAACAAAATCAGAAGTTTGGCAAAAACATTGTATGTTCTATCTTCAAATAATAGAGTTTATAATGTTTAAGTAAAACATAGAAATACTTTATTACTAAACCTTTATATTTAAAAATATAATGTTAACATGTAATCTATATAATACATGATCATATTTATTGCATTACTGCAATAAATATATTTTATGTGTATAATAATCATAAGCTAACTCACAAGTAAATGAAATAATTATTTAACATAAGTTCTTTAATGTATTTCATAATAGATATAAATTCATCAGAAATTATTGACTACTTTTTACTTTGTAACATAAATTAATGATATTGTTTATAAATATATCCGTAGAAGGAAATATTTACTGCAGGAGAGAAATATCACGTTGTATCTTGCTGACGTGTCAAATTAAATTTTTAAAAAAGAACCGAAATTTTTCAACGTCTAATAAAAGAATATGAAAAAAAATTTTTAGTCTCAAAATGAAAATTAAAAAAAATAATGACTGTCATTTAGAATGTTAAAACGGATAAATAATTATTTCAAGTTATTAACAAATTAATATTTTTATCAAGTAGGCCTATGTATTAAATTAACTAAGTGTATTTCTTATTAAATATTAAATCAGTAATTTTAAATACAATTACGTTTAAGGAAGTTTTATTTGCATATGTTTATTGTAATCGTGATTTCGTTAAAATACATGCGATATATTTGAAAAATTAATAACAACACGCTGGTTAGCACATCAAATTGAAGAATATTACTGGAAAATTATAACAACTTCCATTAAGCAAGGAAAATCACCTATTTTTTTTTACAAAACGTGGTCATTTTGAAGGTGTTATTAAACAAACTAATAATTAGTATGTATTATTATTGAAACTTAACTTGTTATTATAGTTTCAGCATAACAACTCGAAACAAAGAACCATACAAACTTTGAGAAACACTTTGCTAACACCGCGCCTAGCGATAATGCCTATTTGTGCATTCCAGTCACTCCCGTCGATCCTATAAAGCGAGGTCCACAAGGTATTTACGATGGTATTGATGACGTCATAAATCATACCCATAAAATGGGTGTTACAATTTTAAATTCCATTTCCCGTGTTTTTTAATTCACTATTAACATTGTGTTGCTTCGTTTTATTATTTTTAACAAGAACATATTCGCGTTTGTAATTTACAATGTTATTAAATTTATATAGCCTATACAGTGTTCAAAAGTGTAATAGGTCAGTATTTGCGTGTTTTATGTATTTATAAGGATGTTGAAAATGTCCTGCACATTTCTTCTATTCTCACTACATTATATATCGTTTCATATATTTAATATTTCGTGTTTCGTGATCTTTAAATATTACCCAAAAAATAGTTTTTTATGATGAAGCTGTCAAGTATGTGATTTTATTCATTAAAAATCAAAAATCTTCTCTGATTTGGTTCACATTTAGAGCTATTACTTTTTTCACTTTCCTTACCAAACTATTTGTGCTGCTCAAAACTAAAGGCCAAATTTTTCACTAATAAGTTCGTAATATTGTTTCGCAACGACCACTGTGGAAGTTATTCCCTAAACATTCCGGGATGAAAATGCATAACAACAACAATAATAGTAATCATGAAACTGGATGACAAAAGTGAAAACAAATAAATTTAGTGGGCATAGGTTCAGATTGTTACTGTTTTACCAATTTGATGGCTGAGTTGGTCATGTTGTTCTATGACATTTATTAATTAATGGGCTTTTTCTATATATGCAATATTAAAGAACAGTCTTGTATAAAGTAGCCTATTTGAAAGATATATTTAACTGTTAACGCTTTTAACAATTTGTACGCCTAATGGCGTTAATATATATTATAATGGCGTTAATATATATTATAATGGCGTTAATATATATTATAATGGCGTTAATATATATTATAATGGCGTTAATATATATTATAATGGCGTTAATATATATTATAATGGCGTTAATATATATTATAATGGCGTTAATATATATTATAATGGCGTTAATATATATTATAACGGCGTTAATTATAATAAAAATAATTATTATTGGAATTCTTTATGTGCATGATAATATTTACATCCTCATTGTACTGAAATAATAAATGTAAATAAATTATGCAGGAAATAATGTTTCCTGAAAACTCTATAGCCTTTAAAAAAAAACTTAAACAATTCTGTGAACCTAATTTTGAAGACACTACTATAATATTTTGTAACCGATGGCAGTTTGCAGATGTTAAACTAAGAACGTTTTACTTTTTTTATTTTTGGTTAAATGTGAGGGGGAAATTAAACTTAGTTATGAACTTAAAATATAACAAAGCTCGATAAATCATGTTTTTAACAACCCTAAATCTTTCTACAGTATAGTATGAGTGACATTTTTCAATTATTTTTTATAGTCTCTCCTAATGGACCTTATTACTAATTCGTATACATTTTATGTGTTTAATATATCCAAATAAATCACTTTAAATATGTTCCATATTTAAAATTATTGACGACTTATAATTTTATTTAATTAAAAAATTATCCACTTTTCAATGTTTTTTAAAACAATCGTAATCACATTAAAATATAAGCAAATAGTTTGTCTGCAATGATGAAATTAATATTAATGGTCTGTTAAAATTTAAATGAGATATTTGGGATATTCGTAAGTGGCTCTATCAATAGTCTCACCGTCTTCCCATACACAAACTGTATTGAATTATAAATGAATTAATTGAAGTGATTAATTAAAAAAATTATTAATTATAATTAAATTGTGATCTAAATTAAGAATGAATGCAAAAATTCAGGAAAATCAATCGTAACAGACATTATGAGTGTAGAAAAGCGTTGGAAAATATCATTCTATATTTATAGTAGAAGATAGAATTTCACAAAGCCTCTTCACATGTGATATGAGTAAGTTTTGTAAATATTGGTACGTAAACTTGGATTCGGTTATCCAAAATAAGCATATGTATACTGACCAAACAGACTGTATAAAATCAACAAATATTGTTTAAAAGTGATTCATATTTTTATTAAAGCTATATACTTTATAACATCCATCAGCACGTTTGATACATTGTTTATTATTGTTTTTATTATCTTTATTATATTGTTGATGACGGAGGTAATCTGAAACATGTAACAAATAAAACAATGTCAGAGCTGGAAAGGTTGATATTACTTCTCAGAATAATATTTCGAGCAAAAATAAAAAACATATTAAATCGTATGTATGTGCTTTTTATAATTAATTACCTGGTGTACATTTTAATATAAAAGATTACTAATTTTTAATGTCTTTGAAATTATAAAACATTGAGTTTTTAATATATTTTTGTAGTAAGTACAATATGTTTTTTTTATAGTATTAAGGGTAACGTATTGTGCCTACATTTAAATTGCATATACGTTTTAATTTGTGTCGAAGTTATGATCTACCCATTCTAATTAATACTTTTAAAATATGTGAAAATTAAACACAATTTTATTTTAATCAAATTAGTTTTAAATTGTTATGGTTTTACCGCTTTTTAAATTGTTTTTAATCAAAATCTTTACCTACATTAGTTTCTGTTAATTATATATTACCTTCTTGAAATTCCTCTTCCGCATTTACGTACATCACAATTATCTAAACAAATTAAATTCATGTTCTATTCATTGTTTAATAAGTTGCCTGTTAATTTCGAATTCATAACCTGAAAACAATACTGACAAATAATTTAAAATTTTAAAAAATTTTGAATTTGAGGGCAAATAGACAGAATTTATATTCTTTTCTTTTAGTTTACTTTCAAATCATATTTTTCTTATATAAATTTTGCTACGCATACTTGCTTTATAAGTGTATAATAATGACCATTTTAGAAAATGTGATTGAATTGTGATTTTTAGAAATTATTTAGGTTATTTTGTTCCTGGTGAATTCTGAACTTGAATTTTTGGTGATAAAATGTGTAAATCTTTTCAAATTTCAGCAAACTTTAATTGAAAAATTCCGAATTTTGTTGGTTAAAAGATTTTATACAAAAAGTACTTAATTTTTGTTTATAAAATGTTTTTCAAATTTCCTACTTTTCAAATTACATCGAAATCTGTCATCCAATTTTTTTACTATGAGAACTAAAAACATGTACAACAGTTAAATTGTATTTCTTAATACACTTTGTATTTTTGTATAGCTACTTAGTATTTCTTACGAAAAAAGTAAAATATTGTCGTTTTGAGAGCCACTCTAGACTGGCGTATTTAGTGTTACATATATTGTTACCTTTTTTATACAAAACCGAATAAACAACTGAATGAAACTAGATTTGAAGTTGAATTCATAATTGTGTGTAACAATTAGTTGCTGTGATTAAGGGATTTAATTAAATTTGTGAATTATTGAAAGCAGGATTGTGTCTGTCCTGCCATCGCTTGATATCGTGTTATAACAACCTCAAACTGAACAAATACGTGACATATTACGTGACAATCTGCAACAAATTACACATATATAAATAGTAATTACGTTTCGACAGTTAATACGATAGAAGAAAAATTTAAATACCTGGAAGTGAAAAAACAAACACATCGACTTAAAATAAGAAAAGTAAAATTATTAGCGAATTTCCATTGAGCCGCCGAATAAAATAAGTGCCAAACCTGACATCTTATTTTGTTTTTGTCGTTCAAATTTATTTATACAGAGTAGAGTTTTGCAAATACATTTAGTTCTTTTCTATTCAAGCTTGGTATGAAATAAATTTGGTAATAGCTTGTACAAGTTCGTTACAACAGTTTCAAAATGGTGACTATTTAAAATTTTTTAAATTTCATAACTTTTTTTATTCTGAAATATTTTAGAAAATCTCATATCATCACTTAATCTACGTTAGAATTTGCACAGATTTGCATTTGGAATTTTCAAAATCCATTAAAATTAACAAATTTAATTTGGCAGCAGTCAGGGTTTATTTTCGGAATTTAATGTTGGTAATTTTCAATTTTTAATTGTGCATAATATCTGTAAAACGTTTGCACTCATTTTTACCGACAATGTTTCGAAACTAAACATTTTGCCTTACAAAAAGAATTTTTTATCTTTGCAATAGCCTTTAAACTTCCTAATATTTAAAAACTTAAATATATTCCACTCTCGTTTCAACTCAGGTGACCTAAAATATCTAGAATACCTGAAGTTGAAAGGCTGAGTGGAGTGTTATTAAAATTAGTTTTTAAAATGAAAGGCCTGTTTGCTTCTTCGGTGATCCTCATTCCGTGGTTCTTGGCCTCACTAGCAATTTCGATTCCAAACTACTTCGAATTTTTGCTAGTATGCAGCCTTAATCAATGGTAATAAACATTACCTCAACGTTATTATGTAGTTATTACCACTAACAAAATTATGTTTTCAGTTACCATAGAAATAAACATAACCTCGACGTTATTATGTAGTTATTACCACTAATAATTATATTTTGTTATATAAAAAAAATACCTTAACGTTAGTATGTAGTTAATACCACTAACAAATTTATGTTTTCAGTTATATAGAAATAAACATAACCTCGACGTTATTATGTAGTTATTACCACTAATAATTATATTTTGTTATATAAAAAAAATACCTTAACGTTAGTATGTAGTTAATACCACTAACAAATTTATGTTTTCAGTTACCATAGAAATAAACATAACCTCGACGTTATTATGTAGTTATTACCACTAATAATTATATTTTGTTATATAAAAAAAATACCTTAACGATAGTATGTAGTTAATACCACTAACAAATTTATGTTTTCAGTTACCATAGAAATAAACATAACCTCAACGTTAGTATGTAGGTACTACCACTAACAAATTTATGTTTTCAGTTACCATAGAAATAAAGATAACCTCGACGTTAGTATGTAGGTACTACCACTAACAAATTTATGTTTTCAGTTACCATAGAAATAAACATAACCTCGACGTTAGTATGTAGGTACTACCACTAACAAATTTATGTTTTCAGTTACCATAGAAATAAACATAACCTCAACGTTAGTATGTAGGTACTACCACTAACAAATTTATGTTTTCAGTTACCATAGAAATAAAGATAACCTCGACGTTAGTATGTAGGTACTACCACTAACAAATTTATGTTTTCAGTTACCATAGAAATTAAGATAACCTCGACGTTATTATGTAGTTATTAAACAATTAACAAAATTGTGTTTTGAGTTACCATAGAAACCGATATAGATATTTAAACAGTTACAATAATTCACATAAATTCCGCGATCACATAAACAAACGTTTTTTTCAGATATTAAGAAACATACAATAAGTATGTGTTCTTAAACAATTAAGAATAATTAAGAATCTTTAATTCGATTCTATTATTACAAAAAAATGGAATGACAAATATCAGGAAAAATAAGAAGAACTTAATTTACTTTAAATTTATTTATCTTTTTTCCAATTGTTTTTTTACGGAAAAAGATAAAATTACTCGGTGAAATTAATTTCAAGTACATAAAAAGCCTATGTTTACAAACAAAACCGGAAAAAATAAGAGCTGTGAAAGGAAAATATTTTGTTTCCTCACGCAGATAAAGCTACAAATCTCTAAAAAACAACATTTGAAAAAACATTTTTTCAACTAAATCATTTTTTGTCTATTACTTTTTTTGCTTTTGAATAAATTTTATGGAGTCAGATCAATAAATATCTACTTAATGTTTATTTGACAATGACGTTTAATCATAGTTGTCAAAGGAAACTTCGATGTCAACAATAACTATATAATTAAGTAAACTTAAAATAATGGGAAAATAAAATAGAAGTTTAAGACTAGTCTAAAATCAAAACCAATTAAATCACTTAATAAAAGAGAATATAAACTGTAAAATGTACGTAGAAGAAAAACTGACCGTAGATGAAGTTAGATGAGAAATAACAAGCAACAACATATGAAAGGATTAAAAAAAATCTTACTCCTTGTCCGCATGCTGATGAAACAGTTATCAGAAGAATCGTTCTGTGATACATTGGAGACTTCTAGGCCCCCCACACACACACACACACACACACACACACACACACACACACACACACACACACACACACACACACACACACACAAACACACAAATGAATATTATCACTTATTTAACCTTGAAAATTCGAGTCGAGTTTTATTAATTGAGATCTTTTTCAATTATAAAATTTTCACCGTGCAAAATTCACAGACAGACATTTTTTTCAGCAAAATGATTTGTTAGCATTTCTTTTTGACATTTAACCGCTGTAAGGTCGAAATTCAGAAACAAAAAGCAAAGCAAGATTCGTCTGATTTATGTTCGCAGATTTGTTCTGCGAAATTGAATGTTAAGGGTGGCATTTATATTTCCATAATCTGGTTATGATAACGTCATCCATCACGAACCGTGAGAATAATATTTTCTCGACGATTTAAGGTCCTTTATTTGTTTTCAACATAAAATTTCATTTGCGATTGGTTTTTGTTTTATACATAATTTTTAATCGATTTTTTTTCTTAACATCCATACTTATCTCAGTGAAATGTGAAACAGGGATTGGAGTTACCTAAAAGAGTAAAGTATACGATAGTAACTACAATCTTGAAACTACGAACTTAAGGTGTGCAAGTTCTGAAACACAGCAAAATGACTGTCGGAAAATCTGGGTTTATAAAAATAAAATAACACAGTTCAAAAAAAAACAACGAATTTTACAACTAAATATTTGTATTAATTACAAAATATCTGGTAAAAGTTTTTACAAACAGCTTGCTTCACTTTCTTTTCGTAAGTAAATGTTAATTGTTAAAATGAGATTTATAATTGAATAACGTTAAAAACTCAAATAACGTCATTGCACTTGACAATTTAATGAAGATTCTTATAAGTGCAGTCATGTGATTATCAAGCACACGGTTATGTGCTGATTCTAGGTTTCAGAGCTGAATTTCTAAATGTTGATCAACCATTCAAAAAGTCAATTTTTCTCTACAACATTTGACATTTTTTTATTGAAAACTGGCAAATTTGTTATAAAATACATTCTATCTACAGCAATTTGTATGACCAATGCAATCACTGAAATATTCCTAATTCATGAAATGTAAACCTAATTCATTAAGAAAAATTTCTTGATATACAAATATGCTAATGTAAACTGTCCAAGGAATAGCAAAAACGAATAAAGTCAGATGTTTTTATAATTTATTTTTCACATTCAGTAATACTGACAGCCACTTATTGCGTCTTAGAGATAAATTGTACACATATGAAACTTAGCCGTTTGAACACTTATTTTTATCCAAGGTGATAAACGTAGAGACAGTAAAAATAAACAATATTAGTACAGTTATAGCAAAATTATTGTGGAACGACAAAAACGAATTGTAACAGTTTGAAATTATTTTAATAATGTGAGTTCGCACTTTGTAAAAGTAGTGGAATTTATTCACGCAAATATCACTAAATATTGAGAAGTTATTCAACATTTTTGAAAATTTTCAGTTCATTATATACAGAAACAAATGTTTTTTTTAACAATAGAAACATTTTATAAAAAAGCACGTACGTAGGAAACTACAATCGTACACTACATATTAACTAATACTACATATTAAGTTCAAAGAGCATACCTCGCCGTATATTCTTAATTAATGTACAGAGCACTCCACGACGTTCGTAATTTTTTCCGCCAAACTAATACTACATATTAAGTTCAAAGAGCATACCTCGCCGTATATTCTTAATTAATGTACAGAGCACTCCACGACGTTCGTAATTTTTTCCGCCAAACTAATACTACATATTAAGTTCAAAGAGCATACCTCGCAGTATATTCTTAATTAATGTACAGAGCACTCCCCGACGTTCGTAATTTTTTCCGCCAAACTAATACTACATATTAAGTTCAAAGAGCATACCTCGCAGTATATTCTTAATTAATGTACAGAGCACTCCCCGACGTTCGTAATTTTTCCGCCAAACTAATATTACATATTAAGTTCAAAGAGCATACCTCGCAGTATATTCTTAATTAATGTACAGAGCACTCCCCGACGTTCGTAATTTTTTCCGCCAAACTAATACTACATATTAAGTTCAAAGAGCATACCTCGCAGTATATTCTTAATTAATGTACAGAGCACTCCCCGACGTTCGTAATTTTTTCCGCCAAACTAATACTACATATTAAGTTCAAAGAGCATACCTCGCAGTATATTCTTAATTAATGTACAGAGCACTCCCCGACGTTCGTAATTTTTCCGCCAAACTAATACTACATATTAAGTTCAAAGAGCATACCTCGCAGTATATTCTTAATTAATGTACAGAGCACTCCCCGACGTTCGTAATTTTTTCCGCCAAACTAATACTACATATTAAGTTCAAAGAGCATACCTCGCAGTATATTCTTAATTAATGTACAGAGCACTCCACGACGTTCGTAATTTTTTCCGCCAAACTAATATTACATATTAAGTTCAAAGAGCATACCTCGCAGTATATTCTTAATTAATGTACAGAGCACTCCACGACGTTCGTAATTTTTCCGCCAAACTAATACTACATATTAAGTTCAAAGAGCATACCTCGCAGTATATTCTTAATTAATGTACAGAGCACTCCCCGACGTTCGTAATTTTTTCCGCCAAACTAATATTACATATTAAGTTCAAAGAGCATACCTCGCAGTATATTCTTAATTAATGTACAGAGCACTCCACGACGTTCGTAATTTTTTCCGCCAAACTAATATTACATATTAAGTTCAAAGAGCATACCTCGCAGTATATTCTTAATTAATGTACAGAGCACTCCACGACGTTCGTAATTTTTCCGCCAAACTAATATTACATATTAAGTTCAAAGAGCATACCTCGCAGTATATTCTTAATTAATGTACAGAGCACTCCCCGACGTTCGTAATTTTTTCCGCCAAACTAATATTACATATTAAGTTCAAAGAGCATACCTCGCAGTATATTCTTAATTAATGTACAGAGCACTCCCCGACGTTCGTAATTTTTTCCGCCAAACTAATACTACATATTAAGTTCAAAGAGCATACCTCGCAGTATATTCTTAATTAATGTACAGAGCACTCCCCGACGTTCGTAATTTTTTCCGCCAAACTAATATTACATATTAAGTTCAAAGAGCATACCTCGCAGTATATTCTTAATTAATGTACAGAGCACTCCCCGACGTTCGTAATTTTTCCGCCAAACTAATATTACATATTAAGTTCAAAGAGCATACCTCGCAGTATATTCTTAATTAATGTACAGAGCACTCCCCGACGTTCGTAATTTTTTCCGCCAAACTAATACTACATATTAAGTTCAAAGAGCATACCTCGCAGTATATTCTTAATTAATGTACAGAGCACTCCCCGACGTTCGTAATTTTTTCCGCCAAACTAATATTACATATTAAGTTCAAAGAGCATACCTCGCAGTATATTCTTAATTAATGTACAGAGCACTCCACGACGTTCGTAATTTTTCCGCCAAACTAATATTACATATTAAGTTCAAAGAGCATACCTCGCAGTATATTCTTAATTAATGTACAGAGCACTCCACGACGTTCGTAATTTTTTCCGCCAAACTAATATTACATATTAAGTTCAAAGAGCATACCTCGCAGTATATTCTTAATTAATGTACAGAGCACTCCACGACGTTCGTAATTTTTTCCGCCAAACTAATACTACATATTAAGTTCAAAGAGCATACCTCGCAGTATATTCTTAATTAATGTACAGAGCACTCCCCGACGTTCGTAATTTTTTCCGCCAAATTAACCGGTAACCGTAATATTTACTAGAAATGTTACTGAACCGGCTTTATTAAAAATTTTATGCTCTTTCTTAATGAAGAGATCAAAAATTATGATAGGTTTCTCCGTTCAACCAGTATAACAGCAACTAGACTCTTAACGTTGAATCAGAACACGCCATTTTGAAACGGAATTAAATGGGATAAAATCTTACACGTACGTCTTTTGGACTTTATAAAATGTTCGTTCGCTCCAAGTTTTCAAAACAATTGTCCAATATGTTTGATTAAAATTGCGTACACACGTCATCGTTAAATCAGAGGTAGCCACAGAAGAAACCAGAGGACACAATTGCACATACATCGTTTCGGGTGTATACAAGGGATCTTCGTATCAAATTTCAAAATAATTGGTCAATGCGTTTGGCTAAAATTGCGTAACAAACACACAAACCAAATGCCGAATGGTCGAGTTGACTTAGAAAAACTCGCTGCACTCGGTTAAGAAGAATAGACACAACAAACGTCCTTGTCGTCCTCACATTACTGCTGGCAGTTCACGATTTAAGTGATTACTTTCAAGACCTATTTGACTTTTGAATGGTATCTTACTTTTACCCGCACTGCAAATGGTTGAGCGACGCAAAACACCTAAATTAGGAGGTGCTCTACCGACAGACAGACCGTCGGACAAACGAGGAAGCCTTTGTCTACTGACCCTAAAAACAACTTTTAACCATGTACCACGTGACCGCCTTAAACAATTGTCTCCAAATACGAAATATTTTTTTTAATACATCGTAAAAACAAATATAAAAAACGATGTTTCACATAAAGTTTAATAAAAATATTTTCCCATGCATTTATGCTGAAAATCAGATACAATGAAAACGTTGCATCGTAATGGTTATATTTTCTCGTAAAAATTCATTGAAAATTAATGAGTTCGAGTTTACAAAGTAATTAAAAAAAAGAGCCCACAAGTCGTGGTGCAAACATAAATGAGCATCCATTCATTATTTTTAATGGAGAGGGATCTCAAAGGTCACTTCATTGTTTTGTTTGTTTCTTAAAACACTTTTACTGTTAAGCAGCTCGCTGTTTGCTGTATTCTAGTGTTTACATTTATAATACATATGTTTTATTTATAAATGAAGCAATTAGAAAAATTCATTTACAATACAAATTTGGCAACAATGTTTCCTTTACAATAACGTTCGATTGTTTCAAAATATTTCAATTATTTTCTTATTATTCATATACCAGTTAAAAGTTAGCGTATATGCTGAATTATTCATTTATTATCAGAATATCAATCGAGACATTAAACATCGATTAATTTTAAACAAGACATTTTGTATCGCCTCGTTTGCTTCAAATCGTTCATCAAAAATACTTGAATCATTACATTTTTAATATTGTTTTTTTTATTTGTTTCCTCCGGCAATTATCAACTGCAAAAACTACAGGGAAAATGGTACAAAACCAATGAAAAATATTTAATCAGGGCAGTTGGTTATCTGGCGCGATTGTAGAGATAACACTAAAAGAATTTGTATTAACTTTTTTTTAAACTTCTGATTTCAATGTCATAAACATAATACATCCGCATCTGTTAGCATCTGTTAGCACTTCAAACTTCCAAGTTATTTTGAAAATACAAAAATAAACCATAATAATCTTAGTCGGATCTATTTTAATATTTTCAATGAAATTTGAAAATTTAAAGTGCATTTTATGCTGATATTTGATTAAACGGTAAAATATTTTTCAAAAAAGTGTTCAGGTGATTAATACTTTTTTTTGAAGCGAAGTTTTTAATGTTAACAGGAGGAATGAATAGAAAACAAATCTGCCTTAACGGAAATATGGAACGAACAAGCAAATGAATTTTGTCTCTCTATTTCTCTCCTTTCCTTCTTCCTTTTCTATAATAGTACTGCGTATTATACGAAAACATTGTGTTACTTTGGTATCGATATTTCTCCTTAGTTGAAGAACATGTGCGTTGTAACCGTTCATAATATATTCGAAATTAATATAAAAGTTTATAATATTTACTAACATTGCTAGTCTTTATCAACATAACCTAAAACTTATTATAGCCTATCAGCTGTTCAATGAAATCAGCTGATCGTTACGAATTAATAGAAAACATGTTATCGTTTACTATAACTACAGTAAATAATAGGTTCCCGTATTTGTTTATTTAAACAAAACAACATAGTTGTAAACATATCTTCAAACTAATTCTATATTCAGCAAAGATATCATTAACAAGACTTCTCTTCTATCGGTAACTCTCCGAGCTCCACGTGAGTACATTTTAATTTGAAAGGGTTGAACATATTTTTCTGAAAGATTATCTTGTCCAAGATTTTACTAAAAAAAATTTAATTAACTCTAGAAAATTGTTCTAAAGGTCAATATTGAATGTCTGTGTATTATCATGATGGCCGCTCTAGTAGTTCATTTTCAATTATTAATGATTAAAATAAAACATTACAGTTCAATAACAAAATGTGTGGTTAATGACTGAATTAGAAACTAAATACAAGGAATCTCTGTATTCAGCCTATTAGTAAGAGTGGGTTTTAATGCTTTGTTGACACAAGGAGCAAATTCTTCCATTTTATTGGATTCGCCATCACTTATATACAGAAGCAAGCCTTCAAATTAGTTTTCCAGTTTACCGGCCAAAACGCACGTAAAACGATTTAAATAAAAACATTTATGAAAATTTAATAAGTTAATTAAATTTATATAACTTTATTAAAATAACAATAGGAAGAAATAAAACATCTGTTTAGTCAACGTACATGTATATATATTTTTCTTTCCGGAAGGAATTTTAGAATCTCTGCAGGCCAGAGCAGAGATTTAGATGTTCAATCTTACATCTAAATTGTATTTTTTTCCAACCCAAACTTACATAATTCCACTTATTTCTAGTTTATGTGCACACTTTCGATCGACTTTTTAATCGGTCCTTGACCTCATTCTGTTTTAAGAAGCTGTTTTCTCTTGCTGATATTTTTTTTCTCAACTATAGGTCAGAACATTAAGTTCTCTATTATTCCGTGAGTTAACGAAAAAAATCCTTGACCTTATAAGTGTTTAAGGAAACGTGTATATAACGTCTCCCGTTAGGTATTTAGTCTGTAATGACTGGATGACAGGGTCAGAATAAAAGCTGACTGGGAGATGAACGTTAGGCCTGCCCGGGTAAGAATCAATAGCCTCAGTGGCTTGCGTACAGCATCAGTACAGACTCCTGAGCCTTCTTTATACACAATGAAATTCGTAAGAAATGTGTTTAACCACATGTCTAAAGTTTGTGACCATATTTGTAGAGACTATACATCAAATTCAGAATTATTGAACCGTTTTTTCATATTACTGTATTAGTAATATGCTCAGCCCCCTAATTACAAAGTGGATGCTAATTGTCGGGTCAAAACTGGACGTTCTAGTTTTCTAAATGTAGTGTCTGATAAAAATTTTATAGAAAAATGTCAAAAATTTTAAATAAAATAGAAATTATCTTTACAGGATTCTCGCTTGAAATAAACTTTTATATTAAAACAGAATCAACTCGTCATAATTTATCATATTAGGTTTTCGAATTCAAATGAAAATAAAATTTAAATGCATATTTTAAGCTTTTAAAATACCATCTGATAGATGCTAAAATCAGATTTTCAAAAAAGTGTAAAATAATTATTTTTAAAATTTGAAGTAGTCACTATTTTTAAAATATTTTACTAGTTTTTCTGCATAACAAACTTGTCCAAACTATCATGAAAACTATTTTTGTGCCAAATATGAATTCAAAAATAATACTTATTTAATGTTACCGCCTCAACGTCTTTATTCGGACACTTTAATTCAGAAAATCATTCAAAATTACTTTAATTTTTTATTAATTCCCATTGCAAAAATAGATATCAATAAGTCCTAAACTGAAGGAAATAATTTTTGTGATAAGTTTGTTACGCAGACAAACTATTTTAGAGCTTCAAAAGTTTTTTTAAAAAAATCATTTACTTCACTTTTTTTTATCTTACTTCTTTATCGTAATCAGCTTTTGGAACCATCGTTAATGTATGCACAAATTAACGTTTAAAACTTCATACTACTTAAAATATTAATTATTGTTCAGATGCTTTATTTCTTTTATTAAATTATCAACGTATAAAAACGTTAGTTTGTCTGACTTTCTTTTCTTTTACTTTTAGAAATTCTTATTCTTCACATCATTAAAATATCTTCATACCTCGAACATCAAATATTTGTCTTGTTAATACTTTGTTACGACATTAACTTTGTCTAAATGATCAAGTTTGGTCATCTTTCCAGCTACCGGTAAAACCGACCACCGCGCACCAGTCCGATATATATGGGCCTATGTACTCGTATTAATTTAGCTGCTCCTCCGAACATTGACCACCAAATCGTAGTCACCAGTTGCTACACGATCTCTAAATTTACAATTTCCGTTTGCAGTGTTCTCAGTTAAATTCACAGTGTTTAGTATTAAAAAAAAACTCGAAATGTTGTCTAAGCTTATACTATATAATTACCCAAAACATATGTTAATTACTATATTAATATTTTACCAATTTATTATATAATTAAAACTTATTTAACTACAAAGATGACTTATTTATACTCTTTATACTCAACGCATAAATACTTTAATATTACAAAATAAATTAATATTAATAACGATGTTAATACTAAATACTGAAATTTGTTTATTCTAATATTTATATCAAACAGTGGCAATAAATTTAATCTTAGTTGAAACAGTATTGTCGAAGCTGTGATGCGAAATCAGTTGTTTCAGAAATTTAATGTAACCTGACGACTTTGTTTTTAAATTTATTGAGTAGATAAATATTTATATAATACAATATTATATATATATATATATATATATATATATATATATATATTAACTCTATATAATTAACTCTACTAACAAACTATATTAGCCGCCTCGGTGGTCTAGTGGTTAGCTTACTAGGCTTTCACCCCCGAGGACCCGGGTTCGATTCTCGGCGAGGGCTTGGCATTTTCATACGCTATAAATCATCCCACCGTCTGCATTAGCCCAAGTGTGCACAACAGTCAAACGTTAAACTCAAAAAAAAAAAATTATATTTAGCTAAATTCCATTGGAAAACAAATCATAATGCTAAGATAAACACTAGTGGCCTTAAAATGAGCATTGATTTTGACCTCTATACGAAACATGGACAAGTTCGTTATCCAATAAATTTTGTTCAACAAATTAAAAGCCTATTTCAAACTTTTAGAAATTCATAACTTTTCCTTATTTTTTTTGTGAAAATCTGATTATGTAACAGTAACAAGAGTTAAAATCGTCATATATTTTCTTATTTTAATTTCGAAATCCGTTGAATTAAGAAATGTTTTAACCGCGGTCAAGGTTCATTTTCGTTTTTTAATGTAATTTGGAAGTTTACATTTACATGCTAACACATCTGCATTAAACATTAATGCTAATTATGATACCGATATTAGATTTTTTTTTAATTTAGAGAAAAAGACAAATAGTTTAGGAAACTAGCTTTGTTACTTCAACGTATGTACTCAAAGGACGCGTACTCAACAACACTTTCATCAAATAACTTTCCCTGTACATAGTATTAGTCTGCACATAGTGGGAAAGTAAAATGAAATTTTAAATAATCTACAATGAGAATGTTGAATGCAATAGAAGCACGAAGTGGGCTTAGCTTGAAGAGTTTGGGGGGGAGGTTGATATTGCAACTAGCCCTCTCGGGTTGCCAATATTGATGAACAAACTTCCAAACAGGACGGCACTGTAACAGTGGCTGTTCTAAATGAAATTCAGACTCCCCCACACTTAACGCCTTCTGCATGGAAAAACTTGTAACACCCTTTCTGCATAAATATTGTAATCCCACGCTACTACGGAATTATACTGACCTCTTTTTTCGCGGCATACAATTCAAACAAGTAAATTTTCTGCACTCAAAATGAAAACGAAACAATAACTCCGAGTATTTAAATTATTAATTCCTTTTTTTCTTTAAAATTAATTTAGTAGTAAAAATTAAACGACCCTACAACTGCCAGTCTTAAAATACTTTCAATAAAATCAAAAGCACCAGTTTACCGTTAACTTCAAATACGACAACAATAAAATTAATTATTTTTAGTTATAATAATTTAACAAAAATTTGCCAAACTGTAATACACACATCGAGCATGAAATTTAACTCTTGTGCTATAATTGAGGAAACAAAATACCTTGAGAAAGTTGTCTTTTTTGTTTAAAATGAATTTTATGTTCGAATTAACTAAAATTTGGAATAATACAGTTTCTATACTGTTAAAAAAATATATTAATTCTGCTGAGGGTCTCAGTGGTCGATATATCTTTCAGTCTTCTGTGTCTCTGAACTGCGCATTTAAAGGTCTAACTGACACAAAGTATAAACGTTAAGTAAAACAAATCCTAGATACATCTGATCA
>CM040191.1:30725265-30810265 GCA_022606455.1 Callitettix versicolor
TTTCAAATTAATTTATATCAATGGTCATAATTCATTATATATAATTGTTTTTTTCATTTTTGTTTCGTAATATATAGTTCGTTTTGTTATGCACCCCTCTAATTTCGATACGTGTTAAATCCAAAAAAATCTCGACAGATTTATAAATCTGATTTTCAAAAAATGTTTTTCAAAATTTACAATGTTTTTTTTTATTTATGAACTTTGCTAAATTCTTTTGACAAATCCACCAACAATTTTAGAATGTTGCCACAGTGAGCGATATTAAGTAGAATGTGATTCAAAATTCGTTTTTAAGTTTGGACATCAAATCAGCATTTTAATCGTACGCTACAAGAGGTACATTCACCACAGTATAAACGACTTGAAAGTCAGCTGATCTGTTCTTGTTAATATACAGTTTATACTTTAAACAAAACTTCTACAGTATCTCATTACGTGCTTAAGACCGTGTGCTTGGCCATATGGTTCTTATTTTATTTTTTAAGGCGAAAGTCTGAGAATACCTATAAAAGGGTGAATCAACCCTCCGTTTTCCATATGTCAGCAAGAAACGGTGACATAATTTAGTGAAGGATAGAAAGTATGATTTTGAAACAACTAATGTGCAATTGTTATTCACACTCCTAAGTATCATTGGTTATATCACCTGCCAAATAATTGTTTTTAGTAAAGATTCATTCAGTTTATAAAACAATTAATAAAGTGCAAAATATACTGAACCTTTAAATTACACTTGGACTAGTTTCGATTTTTATTTTTGTGCATTTTGTTAATACCCGTTTTCATGCAACAATGCAACTGTTTTATTGTTGTTATTTAATTAGCTTCAGTTGTTAAGGTGGGTTTTGAAAACCGAGCAGAGCTCGTCCGGGGTTGGCATTGTTACCTAGGTGACGCCATTGCACACCCTCCCTCCCCCCTGCTCCTCGACTCAAGGACCCAATGCATAGTACGCAAAGTTCGTTGGCAAACAGAACAGGTTTTCTACACAAAATATAAAACAGCATTGTATTGGGAATAGTCGCGTGGATTTTTCAAAAAAGCAAATGTTGGAAACTTTCACTGCTGTTTTATTAAGTTTTGATCTTAAGAAAATCAAATACAAGGTGATTCATGATTTTGTAGTCAATTTTCAGAAAATAATTTTATTTCACTGTTTGCTTTGTATCCATTTTAATTGAATGTAACGTGCATTCTATCTTAGGTAGTTTTTATTACTTCTTTTTAATAGTCTATCCTATCGATCGCTTTACCTGAACTGAAATAAATTTAATTGATATTAGGCAACATGAATATTTATTTAAATTATACAATACTGGGTAGGTGCAAACTGAATTTATCTTCCCACTTAGGCCTACATACTTCTTCGTATACGAAGTAAAACAGAGGCCCAGTTCTAACCGTGTAAAAATAAAAATTGACAATATCTGGAAAAATGATGTATGTGATATTTGGATTTCAAGCCCCGTGAGATTAAAAAGTATTTTTTTAACCTGAATTACAATATTATGTGAATATATGACTGTGCCTTCAGCCTGAGATCAGAGTTAAGGATTAAATCGATTTGTATAAAATCGACATGTACTAATATCACTAAGAGCATTTATTCAATTTAAATAGTGTTTTAAAACCCTTTTAACTACAAAAAACTTTATAAATTAACGAAAAAAATCTCATTTTTTTAAATTGGCACTAATTCATTTTAAAAAATTTAGCTTAATCGGTATAGCTCTAAAATATTAAAGAAAACCTATTGGTTATTATCTCCAAAAAACGTGAGTCAAATAAAAATTATATTTTTCCTTTATAATTTACTTTCAGGATTATTGCATTAGCATTCAAAATAGAATGTCAGTGAAGAATACTATTAGGTTTGCTTTTATTAATTCGTAGATTTATGATTTATCAAAATCATTAGAGCTACTTTTTTCAATTTGTGTGAGTTTATTGCTCAAAATTGTTTAAAAACTAGAATTTAAAAATTAGTTCTAAAATTTTTTAAAAATATTAATATTAATTTATTTTTTTGTTTTAAAAATAATAAAAATCTGAATAAAACAAATATATTTAATCAACATATAATTAAATTCACTAAAATCAGTCGAATCGATTAGACTCAAGCAAGAGTAAACAGATTGCACAAGCATCAGTCAGTTCCAAAATATTTTTGTTTTTATTCAAGCGATTATCACAATACCAGTACTTTCATTAGAAATGCTTCGTGAAAAGGAAAACAGAAAAAAAAGACAAAAACCAATAATTTAATGATTTTTAGTACGTACCGTCTTGACCGAAGGAAACATTTAAAAAAACATATTTTCTTAACAGGAAAACCACCCGTCTTGTAATCTCACTCTGTCATATTAAGCAGAAGAGAGGAGTATATCTCGCTTCAAGGGGCTTAGTCCCCTCCACAACGGAATAAGACAAATATTAAAAGTTGCCTACTGGTTCAAAGACGAACACGCGCTTAAAATAAACGGAATCGATGTCGATGTGAGGCGGATTGGAAAGGGTGATGCGGAAAAAGAAACTTTGACAAGCATACTTGACAGTTTATTGACAAGAAGCAGGGGAAACCGGAAACAAG
The DNA here is from genome assembly GCA_022606455.1 of Callitettix versicolor. Taxonomy (NCBI): domain Eukaryota; kingdom Metazoa; phylum Arthropoda; class Insecta; order Hemiptera; family Cercopidae; genus Callitettix; species Callitettix versicolor. The sequence continues at coordinate 30,727,859 of CM040191.1, forward strand.
CGGATAGGATACGCGGAGCACGTGATGGCTTTTGTGTTGGCACCGGAAGAGTACGACGGAAGCTGATTTACATACGTTAGGTTTATATTTAGTCTTTAAACTATTTTAGAAACGGTGAATGTGATTTGTTTTTAAGTTCTGTACATACCGGGAGTGTGAAAATGTCTTACGAAGAAATTATAACAAATAACATTGTCAAGAAAATGCTTTGAAAACAGGTACTAGGCATCAGTAAGCGAGTGTTTCATATATAAACTGCATTTTAGTAAGAATAGATCGGTTGACTGCTGCGGAATAAAACTTGTATAGTAATATTAAAGCTCTCCTTTTAAAAGTTCCTTAATGCTTAAATATAAAAAAACATATTTAAAAATAACTTTTTTAAGTCGTATTTGACTTACCGCAAAAGGTCGAATGGTGTGAGAAATTCTTCTTAAGTTGTTGGTGAGTTTTTCAAAACACGTTATTTCTTGGTTCCATAAATACTCAATTAGTAAAAATAAATAAATATTTTTCTATGTAAAATATAGAAAAAATGGGGGCCCGTGCGAAATTTCGCACTATGAAACTTTTAGGTAAACAGCCTAAGACTGAATAAGAGTAGTCGTTGGGGTGAGGGTGATTTAAAAAATAAATCGAAAAGTTATCGGTTTGAAGTAATCAGAAATTTATGAGTCATTGAAGTATATACATTTCAATACAGATAATTGTTTTTTTTAATAGAAACTTTACAGGAATACAATACCTCGTTGTAAAAGGTATTTGATTTAAGAATTTAATCTTATTGTACTTTTTGTATTTCATTTTCTTTAATGGATACAAACATGTTAATTGATTTAGTTACTCTTGAAAAGGCTACATACAATTGTACGTGAGTAAAGACGGCATTTGGTAAATACAATCCTGCCCTTTGAAATTACAAATATATTTGTGTAAAAACAGTGTCCAAAACATGTGTTTGGTATTCGAAATGCTTGTCCTGGCTTGTACGACGGGCAGGGATAGAAGACTGTCAGTAGAGCACATACTGGCCGCCTTGGTGGCCTAGTGGATAGCGTACTAGGCTTTCACCCCGACGACCCGGGTTCGATTCCCGGCGAGGGCTTGGCATTTTCATACGCTATAAATCATCCCATCGTCTGCATTAGCCCAAGTGTGCACAATAGTCGGACGTTAAACACAAAAAAAAAAAAAAAGTAGAGCACATAACCTATAAGTTTAATGACTTTTAAGTATATATTGAAATTGTTCTAAGCACACTATGCAAAAAAGTAGCACTTTGGGATTGTTTATTTGTGATTAATAAGTTAGCTTCAAATATAAAATATTGTATGTTAAAATTTTCTGCAAACAGTACGTTTTTAACGCAAAATCGTTTTTCAATTTCAGAAGCCGGTTAAAAATCTTTCTAAAACTACCTCATTTTTGCCTGAACGAATAGTATGTGTTCAGAAAAAGGGATGTTGACTCGAGAAATAATGTATAATGATCCTGAAAACTATAACTATTTTATCCAAATTAGGCTTATAAATACGAGCGTATAAAAAATTATAAATCTATACGTGTACTTAAACTTTTAAGAAGTTTTAACGGCTCTATATTATACATTTATGTAATTGAAATTATAGCATATTTTCAACCGTTTAGTGGTCTTCTTAATCACCTCGTAAAGGATACCGCGGTTTCGAAACCTCACTGTTTCATCTTCAGGTCGTAATAAAAAATTCAAATCCCTGTCGGGGGTCGACAAAATTAACAAAACGTTGAAAACACACAACACAAATACTAAACACCAAGTGATTTTCAGTGTTATGTTAACTTTTGGACACCCTCGACAGAGGGATTTTGCCATTTTGTGTTATGGCCTGAAGATGAAACAGTGAGGATTCGAAATCGCGGTAGTCATTATGAAGTAAAATAAAGGACCACTAGTAGACGGTAAAAAATAGGTCATAGTTCTAATTATTTAAATATTTGTCCAGTGGTTAGGTTGAAACAATTATAGGCCCTATATATATCGTTGAAACTTTATACATATGTGGTTTCCGATTTACCCTATTTATCATAAACTGTAAAGTATGCTATCAAAATTTTTTTCCGCACTATCTTTTCCACAAAAGTGTGTGTGTGTGTGTGTGTGTGTGTGTGTGTGTGTGTGTGTGTGTGTGTGTGTGTGTGTGTGTGTGTGTGTGTGTGTGTGTGTGTGTGTGTGTGTGTGTGTGTGTGTGTGTGTGTGTGTGTGTGTGTGTGTGTGTGTGTGTATGTATGTATGTATGTATGTATGTATGTATGTATGTATGTATGTATGTATGTATGTATGTATGTATGTATGTATGTATGTATGTATGTATGTATGTATGTATGTATTTATTTATTTATACGGAGATAGTATCACTTCTTGTTTCCAATAATACCTACCCTAAATAAATAAAATTAAAAATCTATTTACTCTTAAATGTTAGATACTAAACTACCCCTATATAATTTTCTTCAAATTTTATATTAATTGGTCATATAACACGAATAAAAGATGTGTTACAGACAACAGTCAGATTGAACACGAGAATGAATTATTTATTTACTTAAAAAAACCGCAATAATGTGATTTATTTACAATAATGAGAAGTGACAAAATAAAAATTTGGAGAAAAAAATAAAAATCTGTCTTACATTTAATTGGTTACTTACATTGGTTTAGTTTTTCATGTATAACTCAAATTTTATATATCGATTTTGAGCAATTTCCGGTTTTGAAAATGTCTTAACTGAATACTTCAAGAGAATATTATTGGATGTGAGAAAAATTTGTGTATATCGATACTTCGCAAGCTGGAATAATATACTTTTTTCATAACATCAGTTTCTTGCACTCTCACGAAATAGAACAGATAGAACAGATGCTCCTTTTTAAAATTAGTGACTAAATGCTATTTTATTTCTTCTATTACGTTTGTTATAACTTCTATAAAAATTTCATTTTTCCATCGATTAAACTTTATTGACATTCATTAAATCGGTAAGTACCATTTTAATGGATGTAACCTATAAAAGTAGTTTTGGCTTGATTGTACATTTAAGCTACCTCTATACCGTATCTTCGTGTCGGTTTTTGTGTGTTACTTTTAACTTTTTTAAACTGCCTATAAGAATTGAATAACGAAAAGTATTAACAATATATTGTGCAATCTTTTGAAATGTAAAGAACAATCTGAAAGTAGATATAGCTTTTACTTTAGTTTTTGTAGAAACATTTTTCCTTTTTCTTGAAAAAACTATACTTGTTAGTTAAATGCTCTTTCTTTTAGCACGTTCGAACTTCCGCCGCATTTGTTAAACAATGACCGCAGTCAGTCTGGTTAGAGACACTAATTGGAGTGACCCTAAGCAAATGGACTTACACACAGAAACAAATACTTTCTAAATCATTCCTAGTAAAACTCACTTTAAAAGTTTCTACAAGTTTTATAAACAGCATCACCTTTGATGATGAATCATTTTTGAATAGCGAAAATTCATAATTCCTTAAATGTATAACAAAACGAGGCTTCACGTGTGGTGTTCACAGTATTTTTGTAGATAATTATTTTTAGCAGTGAATTTCCACTGAAAACATTTTATTGACAAAAATGAGCTATTGGAGTGACCATCATGGTAATGTTCAGACTCGATACTTTAAATGAGTGCCGATCATGACTCGTAAAAATGTATATATTTACTAACACACACACACACACACACACACACACACACACACACACACACACACACACACACACACACACACACACACACACACACACACACACACACACACACACACACACACACACACACACACACACACACACACACACACACACACACACATATATATATATATATATATATATATAGTCTATATATTAGGCAGTTAGACAATTTAGGCTAAAGGATCAGTGATAATGGTAAGGACAAGACTGAGGATAGTAACTGAGACTGGAACAACAACCTTGACGTGCATAGTTCAGAGACGAATAGACTAACCGGAACTTTAGCCACATCTACGAACGAATCTATCTATCTATATATATATATATATGAAATTATTAATGCCCCTAAATTAATATAAACAGTAATACTGTACAATATACAGTATTTCTTGCCCGCTACAGTAACTCGTAACACAAATATTCGCTAATAACAGCTAGAAATGGTAATACGTGACAAAAATATTAATTCACTGTGACCCATTTCAAACGTAACGTGTGCGTAACGCTTTATCACAAATTAACGTCTAATTATATCCATCAGACAGAACTTTGTTATAAAACGTTATCTTCTATAAAACAGCAAGTATATATTCAGCACAAGGGACTGAAATTAGGTGTATCACTATTGCCTATCCTGCCCCTGCATTAAAAATAGTAATGCAATACAGTATTTGTTGTGTGCTCAATCAATCAATCAGTATATAAGAAACTCAATCTCTGCACATACCTACTTATATGTACTTATATCTATAACTGTATATAGGTGACTTGTTTTATTTAGCATTGCTCGATTACAATCTTAATATGTCTATCAGCCTGTCATATGCATTCTCATATGTATTCGTCTATTATTGTTGACTTATTGATCATTACGTTAATGAATGTAATACTTTTATTATGCATCGCTATTTCACTTTCAATAAAATTACTTTTAAAAACGTTTCAAATAATTTTTCGTTAGAACAGATAAAATTCACGAAGCATGCCGCTGTCACGTTGACGTGATAAAAGTGGATTACAACAACAATTTTTCTCACTTTTTGAAAAAATGATTTCACAATCGCAATCTTTATCAATTTGCCGTTTTAAAGTTTCAAATTACTTTTAAAATACGGAAACAAACTAGGACTCATAATTTAAATGCTAATTTATGCAGATTGTAAAGTTGTTTAGGGTGGTGAAATGAGATTTTTTTAATTTGAAAGTAAACACGTTTCTTTAATATCAAAATTACCGCCATTTTAAACGTTTCAACGTATTTTGCTAGATAACCAACTTTTAAAAATCAGATTTCACTAGTTACTAGGTCCTGTTTTGGATCTTACCATAATGGTCCCTCTACAGCTCATTTTCCATAGGAAATCGCTATAAGGGCTGGGCTTTGTGTTACTGTAGTTGAACAAGAAGTTTCAGGTAAATTCTTCGACCAACTTGCCAGTAAATACCGGCCACAAGACTTGACACAAATCACTGTTCTGGCAAATCCCCGCAAAGCAACTTTGTAAAGTTATCGGTATTTCAAGTCACGTTCCGCAGGAACACTTTGAGGCGGGGTTTTTGTTGCAGCTTTCATCAGCCGCCATTGGACGTTTCGAATCACGTTATCTCCAACATTACTTTGTGTTTTAACCAGTTGCGAGACTTAAGAAGCTTGTTTTCTGTCGGCGTTTACGGAGGAAATCAGTCCGGCCGATGATAAAGTCAATGTGCGCCAAACCTAAAATCTTGAAGATGTTTCAATTTTGGAATAATCTTTGATCGCAGCATTCTCGACCATGAACTTCCAGTAATATTTTTTTAATTTATACTTTTTTAAAAATGAATTTACTTTGTAAATACACTGTAAAAAGAATAAAATTTAAATGTTAAAATGAAACCTCACCGCAGTAGTATGTTTGTGTTTTCCATTGAATTTGATAATTTAAAAAGTCAAAGATTTTAACGTTGTTTATTATGGCTAAATAAAATTGTTAAAGATTTGTAATGGCCGCCATATTGAAACACTTCAATGGATTTTCCTGGGTAACAATTTTTTGTTTTAAATCCTACCGGAAATAGATTTTTCTGCCAAGTTTGAATAAAATCGAACTATCGTTGCAAAAATAGGAGTGCAATACATTTTCTTTACGTCTATGCGTCATACCAGTTAGACTTACGAGGATTGGGGATCGGGGTAAACGGAAAGGTAAAGCTTACGGCAGAAACTGTATGTTTTCGAACTTGAAGTGCCCAGTTAACTGATTTATATATATATATATATATATATATATATATATATATACGTAAAACATTTAAGGACTTCTCAAAAAGTAATCCACAGTTCAGAATCAGCGCACATTTGAAGATCTCTACTTTTTCCTGTATAGAGATCGAAGTTATTATCTTAAGTCCAGATCAAAGTCCAGTTATTTTGAATCTTAAATTAAAATTGAAAATGCATACACTAACTTTAGTTGTAGTTGTTTCCTTGTCATAAAATATTAAGCAAAATCATTAAAAAATCAAAATATTTTGCGCCACTTTTAAATACACAAATGTTTAAGGTTTTCACAAATGGTTTAGTTTTTTTGTCAAAATCTAAAAGTGAATAAGAGATAGGGGAAAATTAAATATTTGTGTTTATAAGGAGTGAAGCGAGGAACATTAGCTTTTCTTTTCCACTTGTGTGTGTGTGTGTGTGTGTGTGTGTGTGTGTGTGTGTGTGTGTGTGTGTGTGTGTGTGTGTGTGTGTGTGTGTGTGTGTGTGTGTGTGTGTGTGTGTGTGTGTGTGTGTGTGTGTGTGTGTGTGTGTGTGTGTGTGTGTAAAGATATATATATATATATATTTTAAATATATATATATATATATATATATATATATATATGTGTAATGTGTGTGTGTGTGTGTGTGTGTGTGTGTGTAAAGTGTGTGTGTGTGTGTGTGTGTGTGTGTGTGTGTGTGTGTGTGTGTGTGTGTGTGTGTGTGTGTGTGTGTGTGTGTGTGTGTGTGTGTGTGTGTGTGTGTGTGTGTGTGTGTGTGTATGTGTGTGTGTGTATATGAGTGTGTGTATATATATATATATATATATATTTTAAATATATATATATACTTGGCATTTATTGTACTGTAAAATATGCAATATACATTGTGTATATATTTATCCATCAGTACTAATACTGATGGATACTGTATTTATCCATACACAACTAATAGCAAAACTACATAACATACAAATTGAAATTTTAAAATTGTACGAATCAAAAATACATTCATACAACTAACAATAAGCAATGCATTGAAACACTTTGAGAGCGACATACAAATAAAGAGAAAGAGAGACAGAGAGAGAAATATAGGAGGGAGGACGGAGGAACTGAAAGAAAAAGAGGAAGTTATGTATATATTTTGCGTATTGAGTAGTGAAGTGGAAAAATTAATGATGAAAAAAATTTAAAATATGTACCACTCGTCGTTCATTAATTTGTTGTCGTTCTCAGGTACATGAATCTACAAAGGTGATGTCTTATTAAGGAGATGAGGGTAATAAAGGAACAAAATTTGTGTCTTGCATTAATTATTATCAAAACTTCAACCCTTAAATAATCGTAAACCAAAATCTTAGAAACCACTCACCCAGTAATTTTCTAGAAACTCAAAAGCTAAATTAAAATTGCACGTGAATCGCTTATAAAAGACATAGACGTTATGACGAAAGATTAAAATAGCTCCCGGCTTGTGAAAAGTCTAGGGACTTAATCTGCCGCAATGAGCGCTACAATCGATATAAAACCACACCCACTGTTCACAGCTCGCGGCACAATCTTTCTAACTTCATAAGGACAAACTTTACCTAACCAATAGCGTTTTATTTAACCTTAATCTCTTCCAAGTAGCGTCTAGTTAAGAAGTGTTCGTCACGCCGATCCGAACACACCCGAGTAGAGCCGAAGTTATGTCATTAAAACCTCTACAAGTGAATGTATGTAGTTTTCATTTAAACTAATTTATATACTCGATAGCTGAAAAGGAAACAAAAGTTTTGCAACCAAAAATATAGAAAAAAACCCAAAATTTTAAAAATTTACACGATTTTTATTTCAAATAAAATTTGTCAGTCAACATTTCTACAAAGACTTGTACTCTCGTATTAGTTCATATTTTATCACGCAAGCTAAATCGCTTCAAAAACTTGGATGGAAAATGTTTAAAATTATACATTTTTAACGCATATATTTTATGACCTAACAATTTTAGTAAGGGCTCGGTGGTCGAAGGGACTAAGATACAGGCCATACTGCTGTGCATTTGAACTGCGCATCCCATGGTTGTTGGTTCGGGATTGAAGTTACTACCGTAAGTATTACCCATTTGCGATAAAAAAATTTCTCGTTCTCATTACTCCTAAAGTATGGACGTTAAAATGAATAACACGTTTAGCTAATTAAATATACAGTATGGATAAATAAATGTAATAAATTACAGTAGTACTTTAGGATAATATTGATCCAGGTTAAAGATGAACGGTGAATGGTCAGAAAAATAATAATGATTATATGTGCATATATATATATATATATATATATATATATATATATATATATATATATATATATAAATTAACATTAACATATAAACTATTGTTTTTTAAACATTCACCTTTCTTCTTTAACCAATTCAACTCTTATTACATTAAATGTTAGTTTAAACAATATTTTTCAAAAGCAAAACAGTCAATAAAAATTATTTAATTATTTTAAAATTATAAGTCTTTTTTGGACAATTTCATAAAAAAAATAATTAATCTGATATTTTTTTTAAATTGAATTTTATATCCTGACAGGTTTATTACACATAAAGTATAACCCTTTTATATGAAAAGGACACTGATTTTATTTCTGTTTCTAAATGTAAACTTAACACTAAAGCAAAATAACTGAACATCGATTTTGACGGAGACGAGTGTTTAACAACAGTGTATCATCGTTATGGTTTCTGTTAGTAGAATCCTGATTTTTACCAAAATTTCCATTTGGAAAAGAGCTATTGGAGCGCTGTCATGGTAAGACTCAGACCCGGAACATTGAAATGAGCTCTGATTGCGACATCTGGATCACTTTTTGAAGGTCGTTTATAAATAAATAAATAAATATATATATATATATATATATATATATATATATATATATATATATATGTAATACCTTGAACAAATCCGTTACGTGAAACATGGCATCAATTTTAGAATTCTAATTTAAGAACAAATAACTTGTTTTTTCTATTCTTTAAAAAATCTTTGTTTCACAATAATAATTAACGTTAAAACTTTCATAAAATAACACTTTCAAATTTCAAAATCTGTTGAATTTAAGAAATTTAATTTGACAATGGTCATGGTTCGTTTTCGTACTTTCAATGAAGCGGTAGTTCAAAATTGTAAAATATTTGTAGATTGTAATGCTTATTACGATGATGAAATTAGATTTTCAAAAAATGGCAAAATAAAAATTACATTTGTTATTTCACTTCAATCACATCAGCGGGACAGTGCACACTGTGATTATTAATATTATCGTATTGAATAAGCATCGTTTTTTAACAATAATAGTTTAATTTTTTTAAGAATTACAGAATACACATTTTAAGAACTAAATATAACAGTATAAGAATTTGTTACATATTAATAAAATAATTTGTAAGTGTCAATTAATACTTATTTCAACGCTGATTTTCATTACTAAACTTACTTTCAACAATGGATATGATAATGAGAATGACAAATGGATTTTCAATGAATAATGTAACAAGGTTTAGTTTCAAGATTCCTAGCCTAAGTTTTACTGATAGGGCTCCAGTAACTCATTTACCAAAAAAACATTGGCAACAAACAAGTACGTTCCGTAAATCATTTATGTGCACCTTCAGATATTTTTATCAAATACGCTTTGGTTTAAACATTAACGCGGTACAATCAAAGGAAAATTGAAATTGGAAAAGTTCGTTATGAATTTCAAAACTTGTAAAAAAAGTACAGATTTGGGATTTAATGATACTTTTTTTTATAAAATGAGAAACGTTTTCAGACGAAACTCATATCACGGACTTAAGCCGACTTTGACATCTACATCTAGATACAAATCTAAACAAACATTCAACTCGGTTTATTAAAATAACGTCCAGAGATAGAGAAGGGAGTATTCGTTGCAAGGGCGGGTGGTTCGCCGGAATACAGGGGAAACAATATTAAATTCTCTCAGATATTTATTGCGTCACAGGTCTTTGACGCTTGTTTAGTCCTCTCTTCTAAAATAGTATTTCCGCAACTGGCGGACACAGCAGCGACTACAGAATACAAAAGTGCTCATCAATTAAATATCGTATTCCATAAAGGGCGACGACGATTTATGTTGTTAATAAAGAATCTGCATCGAACATAATGTAACACAAACAAAACATAAAGAATAAATACCTTGTAAGTAACCACAGGACGGTATTTAAGACTGATGATAGTTGATTGCTTTTATGAGGAAGAACAGTGAAGGCAGAACTCAAACACTGGATGACTAGTCTGAGTAACCAAGAGCCTATCTGATGGCTTCAACAAACGACTACACACCCTAGCTTTATTCTTGGACATCAACAAAACATTGACAGGGGATGGTACGAAGGCCTCCTATAGAAACTAGCTTACAGCCCTTCATTTAATTCATTCGTACCTTGACAACAGATGGTTCCAGGTTTCTGTTGATGGAGAGTGCTCCACATCCAGACACATAACGGCTGGTGTACCACAAGGATCAGTCCTAGCCCTGTTGTTGTACACCAACGATACGCTTGTCCAAGAACTTGTGTCACAACGACTCTTGGCTGACGACTCCATGTTCTATCATTCATATAGTCTACTAATCTAGAGTTTTTGCAATCAATGTGCACTACGCTTTTAAACGTTATATATTAGTTCACGTAAGAGGCTAACTATAATTATGAAATTTATCAAAATCGGTCAATTCATGTAGCTTATTATACTCTCTCTCTCTCTCTCTCTCTCTCTCTCTCTCTCTCTCTCTCTCTCTCTCTCTCTCTCTCTATATATATATATATATATATATATATATATATATATATATATATACAAAGAGTCAAATCAACAACGTCGTGAATCACACAAGTCAGAAGACTCAACAGACATTGAAGACAGGAACGCATACAGGAGAGAGATGCTCGGGTGGGAAATACCAGAGAATGAAATCTAAAGAGAGCTGAGATAAAATGGACGGAGGAGCGGAGGAGGTTTCATGGGGACAGGATGAGGGAGGTGTGGAGGATTAGAAGGAACAAGACATGAGTCGGAGTGCTTTGTGTGATCCAACAGGGTCTTTACACAAATAATAATAATAATTATCATTATATATATATATATATATATATATATATATATATATATGTGTGTGTGTGTGTGTGTGTGTGCGCGTGTTTGAGAGAGAGAGAGAAAAAGAGAGAGAGAGAGAAGGTTGGTTTTATTGCCCTTATTAGAGGCAAAGTTATGACCACCTTTTCCACTTAACCTCTAGAGAAAGAGAAAAGAAAATGTTTCTGTGTAGAGGTCTCTCTCAGAAGAAAGAGTAAAAGACAAGGCTTCTGTATCCAGAAATTCTGATTTAGAAAACTAATAACCGATTTAACATTTTTAAAATGTATTTTTGTCACGATTATTATATATTTAGGTTTGATATAATGCCTTAATAAAACAAGAAAGTTAAAAATATTCTTTTTAAGAAATTTTGAACTGGCATTAAATAGATAAATAATAATGCATTTTATTAGCTAAGGTTTTTGTCAAATTATGACCTATTATTGTTAAATTTACAAAATTTGCTTTAAAGCAAATTGGTCCAAAATTGTGACATTTAAAACATTGTAGGGAATAGAATCGGTTCGTGTTTCCTTGTGTCGAGGGTGGTCCATACCTTAATAGCTTTTTTCAATGGGAATTTTACAGAAACAGACACAATTGGTGGAAGAAAGACAACTGAAGCACTAAAAGGGCACAAACTAAAACGAGTAATACTACATTCTCTGGTTATACTTCACAACACAGTTTGGTTGCCCCAAGCGAATTCTTGAGAAATATAACTCCAGTCCAGCACTTTCTTCTGCTAATTTAAAGTAGCAATATTTATTTATAAAACTTCATTTTATGTTTATTTAAGGAACGTTAACACGATAAAAATATTAATTATTAATGAGCATCGTAATATATCAATCTGTCTTTTTTATTGATGTCATACAAATTTGCTTATAATATTTAAATAAATGTCAAAAATTTTGCAAAAATTCTCAAATTAAATTAAATTAAATTATTTAATACACGTTTTCATTTCGAAATGCACATGTGTTTCAATAAATAATTAGATACTATTACAAAACATAATTGTTTACATTTATTTGTTATCAAATTATATTCGAAAGTTATAAAAAGCGAAAAACGATTTAATTATACAAATTGGTCCCAGAGGGTACTGCTGATGGTGATATTTTGGAGCATGTTTTGTGAACGTACGTGTTGGAGTTAAGCAGCGTGTAAAAGAAATATTTTATTATAGTATCAAGAACTTGACTATACAAGTAATTAAAATTATATTCAGTGAATAAAATTATCTGCACGCCGACATCTCGTTGGAGAAACACAGTCGGTTACTGAAACTAAGAAGTGACTTATTGAAACTTAATTTCAGACTGTTTATAAGATTCCTGTGCAATTTAGAAAAATAAAGGATATATTCCATTTCCTTGCTGTGTTCACTGTTTTAACTGAATTGAAAAAAAGATGTTTGAAATCAGACTTATTGGATAGAGGTGAAGTTATCGGCTTGTTGGATGGGAAAGACTAGACTTCACTGGTTGTGGCAGTACAGAACTGGTGTAGTGAGTGAATGGAATTATTGTTTAATTTAAAAACAATACAACGTTGGAGAAAGGATTATTGTTTATAATGTTTACCAAATAAACTCTACAAAAAACTGTTTATTTATTACATTTTGTATAATTTATAATTGAAGTTTAGTACTTTTGTGTAAAAAAGAAAATAAATGTGTTTTGTGTTTTCCTTCCTGTATAAGTGATTAAGTTTTGAAAGGCGACTCCCCTGATGTCCATTGGCCATGGGTGTGTCTTTTTTTTCAATATATATATTTGGTGTAAATTGGATTACAATAAAAACGTTTATCCATCTATCTATTTACCTATTTAATCAGATTTTGCTTATTTTTAACAAAAAAGTTAATTTTATTCATCAATTCATATCAGTATGCAAAGTTTTAAATAAAATAATTTTACAGTTTAAAATTAAATAAGAAACTATTACAGCGCCAATTTTTTCAATTTAATCTCGAATCATAAATGTCCTTTATTTTTATATGTATTGAATAGACGGTAAAAAATCGAAATGTCTAATCACAAATTGAGCGAAATCTTATGAACTTATTCTGAGAGTTTAGCCGATTTTTCTTCGATTATTCTCGAACCAAATTTGTTTGGAGAAATACTAACTAAAAGGTTTTAAATAGTTAAATAGTTTTATTAAATTAGAGCAAATTTAGAAAAAAATTGATTTTTTGTTAACTATAAGTGTGTGCTTTTAACAAAAAGTACTTTGATTTTTTTAAGATGTGATCTAAAATTATAAGCACATTTTACAAGGAGAAACAATTTTAGCGAAATTGTCTAGTCGTTTAGTTTTTCACAAATTTTCATACTTATTGACAAAACCCCGTCCAAAAAGTCACTTTTTAAATTCAGTTTAACTAACACCTAACATTGCCACCGGGCCACATATTTAAATAATTAGGATTACGACCTATTTTCTTCATAATTGTTTTTTAACTCTCATCATAAAGGTTACCGTAGTTTCGACACCTCACTGTTTCATCTTCAGGCCGTGACAGGTCAAAAGCCTCTGCCGAGGTCGTCACAAAGTTAACAAAACATTGAAAACGCACGTCACAACACTAAACACAATTACACCATTTTTATTAAGACGCATATGATAAAATTTGTTTTGGCCAAACAACTCGTATGTCACTACAGTCCGGACGTTCCATATTTCCAAGAAGATAAATGTTTATACTCTTTAAGATTCCTAATTGCCGCCATTTTGAAACGGATGGACGGATTTCGCTCTATTAGTTGCCTTGTTTAAAGAATGTTTTCTTAATTTGTCTTTTTCCATAACCTTTTCGAAACGTACATTTAGGTGATGTTGATTTAGGAAATCTTACACAGTGGCGTGCTGGGATTATCTTTGTACTATAAAAATTGTTTATAACGTCAACTGTCATTAAATAACTACTTTTTAATTATGGTATTAATTTTTTATCGCATCTCGCTTTGAAATTTCATATTTTCAATTAAGTGGTTTGGTAGGCTTTCCTTTCTGTAATGTTGGTAAATTGGTTAGAAATTACAATCACGTTGGCAACATTGAACTGTCACTGTGGGACAAACAGGAACCATTGTTGTTATTAATAGCGCGATCCACTCGAGTTGTCATAATTAATCTTTCCCGCCAGGAAAACACGCCGGAGTGTCCACTGTTGTCATTTACTGAATAACAATAAGAACTCATGAATGCATTCACTTAATGTTTAACAACGTTTTTTTAATCGTGTGTTCGAAAAACACTGACACAGCTACTTGTAGTTTTAAGATATTTTTTCTTAAAGTTATATATTTTGTTTTTAAAACACATATAAGGCTTAAACTGAAAAATCAAATAATCTATTCTTTTTACTTTTTACTAAACGGAAGTAAATAAAAGAGTATAATAATAAAACACAAATTTAGCATTATTAACAAAACACAAATTCAAAATTAATTTTCTTTTTACTGATTTATCATGTGATTAACATTTCAAAAAAGTCAGTTTAGTGAAAAGAATTCTTTAAGGAAAATATTAACGAAAACATAAGATTTCCACGATTGATGGTTTTTTTTATCGGTAGATTCAAACACCAAATTTTCTGGGATCATGCCAAAAACAACCCATACTAATTTGAATCATAAGAAATTCATTTAGGCTAAGTTAATTATAAACAAAATAGATTTTCTTAAGGAAAATACACTTGTTTCTTTTCTTGCACTAGTTACACTTAATTTTTCAACGGGTAAGGATCTAGAATTATTCATTTCAAAATATGAACAAACTTGAAAAATTGGCTATTTTGAAAATAAAATTAGTACTTAATGCATTTCTTATAGCAGCTGTCATTACTTTTTCAGTCACATGGTTAATTATAAAAAAACCTCTGGGAGGTCATCTACCAAGACATGTTTTATACTGAACCAATATCGAACATTTTGCCACAAAATGATATATACATTCAGTTACTCCCATATTACACTAAAAAAATTTATAGTTCTTACCTTCAATCCACAGCTATAATTTAATTAATTCTGTCGTTCACGTAAAATCCCATTTTATTTTTTGTAAATTATATTTATTATTAGTAGATTTAAAGTTACATTTTCCGCCAAATTAATATTCAAACGGCCGTAAATTTTACGTTCAACAACTCTATAAATGACCGGTAAGCGGCGAAAAAAAACTTAAACAAATTAGAATCTCTTTTACGCACATGTCCGTGCGCCATTACAACACCGTCGGCGTCCGCCTACTCTTTAAATTGTTTATAGTTTGAAGGTATAATAACAAATGAAATAGGGATAGAGTGGCAATAATGCAATTAATGAACAACCAGACGTGCAGACAGAAATCCAATTTCGCACTGTCGACAAAGAGACCCAGAACTCACTTTGATGCAGGGAATTAAACTCGTTCCTACCGGTAATTAACGGAACAGATATAAAAACAGGAAGCTAACTGCCAACCATCTGCGCATGTTCTACTCATCCGCAACAGGTTACATATAAAACTATTTAGGCCTATTAACTTGTTATATATATATATATATATCGAGAGAAAGAGAGCAAAAGTTGCTATCTCTCTTAACAAATTCGGTTGGCAGATTATTGTTTAAAATGGAAAAAACCACGTAATCATATTTTCTTTACAAAATATTGATTGAACGTAAATCATTTAAAGAAATTTTACGTTCTTTAAAATCCAAAAACATTTCTTTACATAAAATTAAAAAACAAAACGAACCCTGTACGTCATCAGTTTGCTACTTTTTTATTGATTCAATTAACTTTATTTTTATATTTTTTGTATTTTTGTATTGTCCTGTATTTTTGTAATTACAGGTTTGATACGATGAAAGTAGCCTACTTACGATTTCTCGTAAATGATCAAAATTTAAACAAAAATATTAGATGATTTCAAAATAATAGATAGATATTTTTGTTTTTATCAATAGGTTTTAATAATATTTTTTACCTGAGTTTGTAAAACGAATTTGTATGATTTTTCCATTAGTTTGTAAATTGGTTTGTTGGGTTTGTATATTGTTTCTGTAACATTCATTTTAGAAAAATATAAACTGCATGTGGGTTTTTTAATTACTTCTGACACATGCACTTTAGAAAACTGTGTGGGCCTATTAATTGGGGATTGTACTTGGGTTTTGCAGCTTATCTTAAGAAATATACAAGTACGTGGGTTTGTAAATAGGTCATATACTTTAGAAAATTAAAGGCTGTACTTTGGTGTGTACAATGTTTTGCAAATTTTCATAAGAAAAGCGTAGATTTTATGGGTATTTGTACATCGTTTTTAGGATTCACTTTAGGATAGTGTCAATTGTACGTGAGATTGTTCAATGTTTTGTGCCATTTATCTCTAACGCTCATAAATGAGTAATTTATGTGTGTCTGTTTTTATGAGTTCCGCCCCGGGGACTTTATTTTACTGCCCAGAAGACACCCAACCCTAACCTAATGAATGTTTCACATCCTTCGCTCACTTGAGAACATCCTGATTTATTTATCGATATATTTTTTATCAACTTAGACGATGTTGAGTTAGAGCGCTTACGAAATCGAAATTAAATTTCCTGCCTCAGCGATAGTCGGACGAGTTCAAAATGTAGGTGAGTAAAGGATTGAAAATGTTGAAAATAAGGTTTTACTTTCAATAAACGTTATTAAAATGAAAATATTAATCTAATTCTGTTACTCGTACAATCAAAAGTAGCCTACAATCGGCTCATTAAATTTATAATATTATAAAAATGTCATTAATAAAAGATAAACATGAAAAATGAAAACCCTGATTAAAAAGTAGTTTTAGAGTTGTTTTTTATGACTACGCACGAGTTTTAGATATGAAAATTAAAATAAATTTTTCGACAGAATAAATATTTCAGGAAATATTGAGATGTATGGATAAAATGAAAATTTAAATTTTGAAATTAATAAATCGATTCAAATTAATTTTACGTAAACATAATAGGATAATAGAGGACCATTCCAAAATAAATTTAATATAAGTATGATAAAATTCAATATTATATTAATATATAAAAGTAATTAGTAGCATAAAGTTTAAAATAATTTTAAAAAAACATGTGTAAATTGTTAGGTTAGGTATTATACACATTCGATTTTCACGAAAACAGACCTACAATTACAGCGAAATTTATAAATGAGAGAAAAACATAGAAGGTTACGAGGTTAAAATTATTTTCAGTAGTAAATATAAACGAAATAATTATATGTAAATTGCCAACATTAAATTAAATTAATTAAGAAAATAATAATGGAAAATAATTAAAATTAGGGTAAATTAAACTTTAATTATAAAATTGTAAACTTAAAAAGGTGAAACCTATAAAGATCGTGCTATCAGAATTCTACTAAAACAATTAATCCAATAATTAGTTAATTCAGAAATTAAAACAATAGCTAACACAAAAATCCCCGAAACTACAAAACATATAACTACTGTTCACATATTTACGTGTTCAGAAATGAAAATGGCGTTTATAAATAAAAATCGGTCAACTATATCAAAAGCTACAAAAAAATCGTTATAAAATGGTACCAAAAGGAAGATAAGAAGAATTGAGGATCAACAAATATTAAATCGAGAGGCAGAACGATTAATTTTCTGCTATGAGAATTAATTACAAATTAATTCGTAATTAGATTGAGTTAGATACGGAGTGTCAAAGGAGAGATGTATCTGACCATAAGACCATGGAAAACATCCCAAGACAAGAAAATGTGTTTCAAAAACCAAATACCACAGGGGTATTTCGTTATAAAAATTACCAAATCTTGGAGTGGAGAAGAAAAGGTTTCTTCTCCTGATCACAGCCTGATCACTTGATTTCGAAACTTTAAGTAAGACGTACGTGTTTGTCGAACACTTTAAATTTTAAACTTTTAAAATATCGCGTTGAAGTATTAACTGCCTACTTGATATTACATGTTGGATACATGCAGGATATCTCTTCGTATAAAACATAAAGTACAAATTGCGTAAAAAATAATAAACAAATTCGAAGTAAAGATTTTTACTTCGATAGGCAAAGTAAGTAAGATTCGATAGGCAAAGATTTTTTTAAATAATTCGAGAAGTTATTATAATCTTATTTTTTCATTTCACAAAAAAAGGTAAAACTCATGTTTGATAATTCCGATAAATTTTCACGAGAATCGTTACCATGTACGAAATGCAAGTCGGTCATTGAACAGGAAATTGAGAGAAATCCACAGTGTCCTTAATCCAGTCCACTTCACAGGAAAGATTGGGAACTATCCAGGATTCAACAGGAGATCAATTCCAGAAGGAAACCGCCAAGCCAAGGAATTCAGTTTACAACTACTAAGTTACGCTGACGACTTTCTTTCTTAGAGTTGGATAATCTATAAAACTTCATTTTGTATAGCCTAAATTGGACAATCCCTGATTTTAGATTTTAATTTGATATCGAAAACTTTCACTTTCAAAAATGTAACTAGGCTGAGCTTTGATGTAAACTTAAATTCAAAAAACATAAAATAAAAAGATATTCAATAATACAAAATATTTAGTTACATATAAATTTGGTAAAAATAATAAATACGAATAATAATAATACGTTGATTACTATTAAACAACTAAATATAAAAGTCTAAAACTTAAATTCACTAATGATTTAAATATAAATTGTAATTCACTAAAATTGAAAATTAAAATCCAAAATAAATTTGTAATTTATATTTCTTCTAATAACATCTTAGTTTAAATAAATAAATGAATTTATTATTTTGTGATAATGGCAGAAAAAAGGAAATTATGTACATTATTTAAGTTATCAGTTTTAAATTTACAAGTAGAATATATATTGATATAGTGATAATTTATACTTTTTAAGAGATAACCAGTTAACACAAAATTATATTTCATAAATTGATTGCACATACGTTATTTGGAATAATTGGTATAATTAAAATCAGAGCTGAGATAAGACATTTTGAAAAAAGAAAATTCAAGTCAATTTAATGATTAAAAAAATTTTAATTAGTGATTACAAAACGGTTGTATAATTTTCAATAAAAATTATTTCGTTCAAAAACAAAAATATGTCAAAGAACTTCATTCATATTTGCATTTCATAAAGTACTAACGACCCAACAATAATACATATAACATTTGAACAGATTTCGGATACTGTACAAGCCTTGCAAATGATGTACTTATGCATAAAAACCTAAATCATCAGGTTTTGTGTCAAGTGGTCTATTCGTCAACTAAACCAAACGTTTTGTAAAAAGCAGGTAAGCAGTCACACATTATTTACAAAAAATATATAAAAAATTGTTAGATAGTGGCTATTTAGTTCACTAAATAATCTTTATATTTTGCTTTTGTTTGAGACAAGGAGAACGGGAAACGTTTAACACTTGTTCGAAATTTTAATTAATTAGAAATTTGAAATAAAAAATAATTTCAGTAAATATCTCTCTCGTAAGCATAAGAAATAGCACTTGTGGTGCGGTAATAGATGTGTGTGTATGAGAGAGAGAGAGAGAGAGAGAGAGAGAGAGAGAGAGAGAGAGAGAGAGAGAGAGAGAGAGAGAGAAAGAGTGCTGTGTGTGCGTTGTGTGTGAGAGAAAGAGTGAGTGAGTGAGTGTGTGTGTATGAGTGCGCGCGCGCGTGTGTGTGAGTGAGAGTGTGTGTGTGTGAGAGAGAGAGAGAGTGAGTGAGTGTGTGTGTGAGAGAGAGAGTGTGTGTGTGTGTGTGAGAGAGAGAGAGAGAGAGTGTGTGAGAGAGAGTGTGTGTGTGTGTGTGTGTGTTGTAGCCTTCTCAATTTCGATTTGACTCAAACTCGTCGAAAATTGATTTTGTTAATAGCCTTGGACCAGATCTTTAAATCAGTTAAATTACTACATAAGTTTAACAGTTTCCATTGGCAGTCATTACAACACTCAAAAATCATAATATTTTATACCAATTGAGATGAAAACGTATATGGTTTTTGAAAATCTAATTTTACAACAGTAATCAGTAATCTTATCTTAATTGATTTTAGACGTATTTTATTGTTTTACTGATCTACAGATCAGTAAAACAATAAAAATACGTCTAACACGGGTTTGGGTGATAGAAACCCATTTTTTAAAAGAATAGTGGATATCCTAACTGACTCGGTTGTTAGGTCTATCACGGTGATGTGTGAAAAAACCTTTAAATTTTTTAAAAGAATACTAAGTATATTAACTGACACGGTTATTAGGCCTAACACGGTGATGTGTAAAAAACACTTATATTTTTAAAAAATACTACATATCCTAACTGATATGATTGTTGGACCTATCATTGTGATGTGTGAAATAAACCTTTATTTTTTAAAGATTATCCAAACCTTTACTGACACGGTTGTCAGGCCTAACATAGTGATGCGTGATAAATCTTTATATTTTTTAAAGAATACTCCATAAGCTAACTAACATAGTTGTTAGGCCTAACACAGTGATGCAGTAAAAGAACCTTTATTCATTTTTTTCAAAAGAGTACTCCATAACCATATTATATTTCTGTAAGTTTGTGTGTTTGTTTGTTATTCAATCACGCTTTAACCACTGGTCCAATTGAGATGAAACTTGGTACGAAAATGGTTTAAGTATCTGAGATAAACATAGGTCTATTCCTGTTTTAAAAAACGTCATTATACTACTAACCAGCCCAACATAATTATATAGTATTTAGTTTTGTAGCAAGTGTTAACTGTAGTTAAGTTTAATTACTGTTTACTGGACCTGAGATTTAGGTACCTGAGATGGACACAGATCTAATCCCATTTTAAGAATCTTAATCTGTGTTTTATTTATTGCACAATTATTGCATTTAATGTTACACTTTCAATTATTTTAGTTGAAATTTTTTCGAAACTGCCTCTAATTTGTTACTTTGTGTTGAATTTTCAATATTAAATGTAAAAAAGAGTGCAGATTACGATACGTTAAAAAACTATAATTGTAAGTATTTTCTCTTTGTGAAAGTCTGGTTTGCTTTACTGTTTGTAGTTTTGTTATTTTAAGTTTCATTAGATCAAATAATCACAATCTGGTGTTTCTCATTTAAGACTTTTTAATGTTTTCGACGCACAGTGCAGAATATATAACATATACAATTTTATTATGATACTTTAATTGCAAGGTAGTATATATAATTGTGTAATTACATTAAATGAAAAAATAGTAAATATGTAGTGTAGCATGACCTTAATTTTTCGATATTTTTGTTACTAAAACGCTTTATTACGTGCCCAAAAGCAATAACCCAAACTATAAAAGCGCGGAAATCACAAGAAGTACGATAAAAATCGAAAATTAAATTGACCAACATAACCTCAAAATTGCTACCGCGCGAAAGTTGGTAACGTGTTGTAGATCGGTAAAACAATAAAAAATACGTCTAACACGGGTTTTGGGTGATAAGAAACCTATTTTTTTAAAGAATACTCCATAACCTAACTGACACGGTTGTTAGGCCTGACACGGTGGTGCGTAAAAAAACCTTTATATTTTTTTAAAGAATACTACATATCCTAACTGACACGGTTTTAGGCCTAACACGGTGATGCGTAAAAAAACTTTTTATTTTTTTAAAGAATTTACATATCCTAACTGACATAGTTGTTGGGCCTATCACGATGATGTGTGAATAAAACCTTTATTTTTTTTAAGAGTACTCCAAACTTAACTGACACGGTTGTTAGGCCTAAAACGGTGATGCGTGAAAAAATCTTAATATTTTTTAAAATAATTCTCCATAAGCTAACTAACATGGTTGTTAGGCCTAACACGGTGATGCATTTAAAAAAATCTTTATTTATTTTTTAAAAAGAGTACTCCATAACCTAACTGACATTGGTGTTTGGCCTAATACGGGGATGCAGGAAAAAACCTTAATTTTTTTAAAAAAGTACTCCATACTTAACTAACACGATTGTTAGGCTTAACACGGTGATGTGTTAAAAAAAACTTTATTTAAAAAAAATACACCATAACCTAACTGACAGGGTTGTTGGTCCTAACACGGAGATGCGTGATCTTTAATGTATATTATAATTGCGGGAAAAGCCGTGACGGTTAACAGCTAATCATATTATACTTCTGAAAGTTTGTTTTTGTTTATTTGTTTGTTATTCAATCACACTTTAACTACTGGACCAATTGAGATTAAATTTGGTATGAACACGTTTTAGGTATCTGAGATAAATACAATACTATTCCAGTTTGATTGTATAATAGTGACTTTTTAATAATACTGTATTTTATTAAAATATGACAGGACCCTGTTTTAGAGTATCGAGTAGCAAAAATTTATATGTCTTGGCCAAAAACCGTAAATCATATAATATTGTATATAGAAATATATTAAAATGAAATGAACCTATTCTGATTTTGAAAATCGACTGTAAATTTTATTGCCTACATTATAATTGCAGGCAAAGCCGCAACGGGTAACAGCTAGTTTAATTCATAAATAAGCGTTTTAATTTTTCAAATTCTGAAAACAAATATACCACGTACTGTAGGAATATGCAGGTTTTAATACTCATTTTGATGATGAAAACAGATTTCCATTAAAGCGTAAGATTAATAATATTATTATTGGAAGTTCTTTTCCACCACTTCAGTGAGTAGCTACACGTACGATTATTAATATTATTAAGAGTACTACATGATATTAACATTCTAACCGCTAACACAATAAAAACCGTAAATTTAACTGCACGTTAAATCTAGGTTAACCATCTGTTTAATTTTGTAGAACGTTATGTGCTTGATGTAAAGAAACGTGTGTATAACATTTCTATTGAACCCGTTCCTATCAGCTGCAGGAATCTAGGTTGTAAGGTTGGGAGTTAGTGGTGGAATGGGAGTAATATCAGCGCAAGGCTATTATGGCTTTTCGCCAGTCAGGGAAGGTCAAAAACAATGTAATTTTAAGAATTTATTGTTTTTATTTATTGGGTAAATTGTTAAACTTACTGGTTTACTTCAACAATAATTACTTGCTCATTTAGTAATGTTCTATAATTGTATTAACATTATGCGAACTATTTTGTGATAAACATAACCTGAAAGTAAAACAAAGTAGTAAACAAAATCAGCTTTGGACGTAACGGTAACAAATACTTCCATCTCGTTGTCAGTGATAGTTTTATGACACAAGACGTTTGTAGTTTCCTTTTTTTGTTATTTTCTTGTCAAATCGGAATTTTATACAAACTTTGACAAATAATGTAGAAGTTTTACAATTTTTTACGTTACATGTCGTTTGTTTTATCGTGACCCCTCGAAGGAGAAGTGGTCAGACCTGTGGTGGGAGCAGTAGGGGAATACATACAAGGGATATGCATTATGCTAATTACAGCATTCGCCTAATACATTGTTAACGGTATTTTCCTTCCCTCACCACTAAGAGTAAGCAGAAAACCTTTATACTACTCGAAGTCAAGCGACACTATAAAACAAACGACCTATAATAACTATGTAAATGTGTCCATTAAACTCGAACAAAACCCAGATAACCTCTTTCTCAAAATCAGAATTTTTAAAAATTTTGCGATACTCAAGTCGTTAAGCAAATTTTCTATAAAAATAATTTACGACAATGGACTAAAAAAGTGAATAGGGTTTGTTTTTGTTTTATTTAAATTATTCCTAAAACGGTTGTTTTTAATATTTATCCACTGATTTCAGTTATAGATCGATTTATGAAGAAATTTTGAAGAAAATCTGATGAACCGATTTCGTGAAATGAAGCTCTTATATTTTCTGGTAATGTTCTTCATAATTTCATAACTAGGTTTCTGAAGTAGATCTTTAGTTACTGATAAATTATTATATGTGTAAAACTTAACAAAATGATTACAGTCAATTCTAATAAAATCATATTTTTATTCATTTTATATATTTCCAGATTTAATCATTCAAATTACAATTTACGATAAATACTAATTAGATATGTTATATAATATGACGTACTTCATAAATAATAAAAGCTTAACTATAACTTTTATTTCAATAAAAAAATATTCGTAACCATGAATATCTTTGTTTTAGATCCAAACAAAACTCTTAGTCAGAATTATTAATTTCATAATTGCAAAACGTGTATTACATGTGCAAAAACGTTGCAAAACGTGTATTACATGTGCAAAAACGTTGCAAAAACGTGTATTACATGTGCAAAAACGTTGCAAAAACGTGTATTACATGTGCAAAAACGTTGCAAAAACGTGTATTACATGTGCAAAAACGTTGCAAAAACGTGTATTACATGTGCTTAAGAAAATATATCTACAGACAGACAAACTTTAGTATTCTACCTACAGTTCCTAAAAACGTGTTGAGTTTCCTTTTTGTTTCCACTGTCTTATAAGGCAAGTCATTTACATTGATCAAAAACAGCAGAGGAACCAATATAGAACCCTAGGGAATTCTTCGAGAATTGATTTCCCAAGACGAAAAATAAGATGTACTACTTCTTATACACAGCTCTTTGTCTTCTTCCTGTTACAAAATACTTTAACTCATAATATTCCAATGAACGATTTTTTTTATTATTAAACATATAATTTTAAAAAAGAGTAGATACACGAGCTTTTAAATGCAGATCAGAAGTTATTTACCAATTAAATACAGTGCAGATTATATGACAATCTTATTTTTCTGACAAAATTTGAAATATAAACTTCCCGCCTGATAGAAAGGAAATATTTTAGAAAAAGAGTGCATTATTCATAAAATACAAGAAATATCGTTTATATGAAAAAAACAAAGCATTTTACAAAAAAAAATTGTAAAGCCTACATGACAATATATAGGTAAAACTTTATTTATTTTTTACGTGTTTTCATAAAAAACAGGTAACTTGACTCAGGAGACCTTCTTCACCCTACCAGACAGGCAGTATAGATCAATAATCGTGTAAATTCATTAATACGTCTTTCATTAGGAAGACTCCCTAAGTTGGTCAAAAGAAGGTTTGCCTTGAAATGAAAACATTTGAAATATCGTACACCAAAATATATCAATTTAACACAATCTAATACTGATCCTATTGTTTTCAGTATTATAATTTCCTAGAACTCCTGCATTCCTAATAATGTTTTCAGTATTATTTTTAAACAATAAGAATGACATGTTTAAAATAAGAATGACAATAAGAATGACATGTTTAAGCTACCCTCACTAGGTAGAAAATCTAAGCAAGTCAAAGGTAGCGTGCTATGAAGTGCTAATACTTAAAAATATCAGGCACACACACACACACACACACACACACACACACACACACACACACACACACACACACACACACACACACACACAAACGTAGTACTGACAGTTAGTTGTAAGAATATCAACAGACGTGATTAAATCATACTCACCCTAGTGAGTATCCTATAAACACCTAGTGAGTGTTTACCTATAAACACTCAAAGAGATCAAAGGTAGTCTGCATGAAGTGCAAACACTTAAAAATATCTTGCATAAAACACATGAATAAACACAACTTGGTTGTGGTCATATTTTAAGTAGTATTTTTTTTACAAGAAGGATGTCAGCAGACGTGATTAAGCTACTCTCACTAAGTAGACACTCTAAGTAGGTCAAAAGTCTGTCTTCAAGTGAAATCACTTTACTTCTTTACTTACTTTATAGCAGGCATAAAAACACAGGAATAATCATACTATATGATTAGTATTAACTAATCATAAAGTTTGAAAGTATAATCACTCGTACAATTCTAATATCTAAATGTTTTTAAATAAAAATCTCTGTTTTTATTAAACAGTAAATGCTGCAGCCTAATTTAAGTATGTAATTTAGTAGATGATAATAGCAGAATTATGTAAATAATTTTACATTTTACAGTTTTAAGTATGAAAGTAGACAAAATAATGCTTATTTTACTAAATAACCTAAACGTAATGAATAACACTGTCCTATTAACAAGTCATACAAGTATTAAATATAGATTGGTCTATAAAGTACACTTAAACAGAAGTGTAACTATTAATAGACCAAACTATTAATAGAAAATAGTTGGTCTCTACAGTTTTGCAACGATTAGGAAGATATGAAGATTATTGTTAAAATACAAATACTGAATTAAAGGTTACTGTATTATTGTAATTAAATGGTATTATTTCAAATAAAATTTTAAGGAATACATGCATTTTAACTTTCAATTACGGATAGTGATTTTATAAAAAAATCAAAGTAACCTCTTTTCCGTTTTGTTCACGTACCACACTCGATAAAGCAGATATTTATCTCCGCAAACCAGTCTTTTTGCACGGATATTTGTAAGTTGCTCTTTCAAGAGTTAAGTCTTTCGCAAAAGTAAAAATAGCTATAGAAGAAACTGCTGAACAAAAATTGACTGAAGATTCTGGTTACTATGAATATTGTTTATAAAGAGGTGATATATTCTTACTGTACACTGTTGTACATCATTAGTTACTTTACCCATTAATTGCGAAAGTTCACACGGGCTCACTATTATGAATTACAATCTCACCACCAGTTACATCGTCGTAGGTATTATTGGTTAAGGAATAAGAAAATCAAAATGCGTGTGCAACGTCATCGCAAAAGTACTTATACACGACAAAAATTTGAAAGAGTTTTTTCCTTGAAGTGTAAATACATGACAAATAATACATGAAATGACATAACCTATCACGGGTCAACTATAGTAAGACTACGCAGTAAAAATGTCAATTGACGTGGTTTATTTTCTTACCTAGTAAACACTGTAAATAGGTCAAAGACAATCAGTCTGGAAGTGTAATTACGTGGGAGAAATAATATTCACCACAATACTTAAAATTAAGCTTCACTACTGGAAAGTCAAAAACGGTTTATTCAGAAGTGCGATCACGTGACACTCCATACACCCGAGCAGGTCAATTAACAAGAACTATAATTTCACAAAGTTAATATTCTTTACGATATAATACATCGATACAATCCATCACTAAATAGAGATTGTAAATACGTTTTTGACGATTTGCGTTTAAGTGTATTAATGTGACAAAATAATACACAAGTAAAATTTAAAAATTTTTAAGTAAATTCCTACTTAAGGCAACAATTTATTCCTTATATCCAACTAAATATCTTATATAGAAGACATTTTTCTCCCATATAAAACTAAAACTAATTAATTAAATTTAATTAACGATTTAATATTTGAAAAACTGTATTAACATCAAGTGTCATCCACTACAAGTTTTAAAAAATGTATTTGAACTTGGGGGGATGAACAGAAAGTATTATCGATTGAAAATTTGAACAAGATATATAAATACATATAGGGTGAGTGTGAACTGATAGTAGTAATTGAATAATATACATAAATACATTAGCACAGCAAAACTTACTTTACAACAACCTATTTTCTGTTATTGGTTAGACAATAGAAATGTAAAAAGACATATGTAAGCTTCCTCACTAAGTGGAAATAGTAATTATGTTTAATACGGTTTGCTTTAATGTATAATCACGTGATAAAACATAGCCCCACAAAACTTTAATTAAAATACCTGACAAACAACATTCCTCACTGATTAGATACCAAAAGAATGTTCGAACGTAATACAACCTAACATCTTTTAAAGAGCGTATTGATTAAACAAAAGAAGTGATTAGACAGCCGGTGTAGTTCAAAGATGGGTTGTCTTAAACTGAAATCATGTAAAAAAGATA
This sequence comes from Callitettix versicolor, assembly GCA_022606455.1. Classification (NCBI taxonomy): domain Eukaryota; kingdom Metazoa; phylum Arthropoda; class Insecta; order Hemiptera; family Cercopidae; genus Callitettix; species Callitettix versicolor. The sequence continues at coordinate 30,755,762 of CM040191.1, forward strand.
AAAAGCACCGGTCACGTAAATTAACATAACCAATAATGTGTCAAAGAAATTATTAGTTAGACACGAATCTGAAGTTTCTTATTAAACACTGAAAGCAGGTAAAAGATGGTTTGTCACCAGTAGCTATAATCGTTTAGCAAAGGTTACGTGTACCAAAACACGTAAACTCACAAGCAATAGACAGTAACGATTTCCCTCATTGAGCAGATACAATAAGTAGGTGAAAGATAGTTTGGCTTACAGTGTAATCACATGATAAAACAGACACCAGAGCACGTAAATTAGCATAACCAAACATCTGTCAAAGATGTTATTAGTTCGACAATAGACAGTCCTTGTGTATTTCCCTCATTTAGTAGACATCGAAAATTAAAGAAATAATGATAATGAAGTAACAAATATAAAGTGGTCCAAATCACGAGATTTAACACAAGTTAACGTTTTAATATTGGTTAGATGTACAAAGTGAGTACGTACTTATTGGTACCTATACAGATCACATGACAATGAATATATACATGTGGAATATATAGTAGTGGAAATAGTGGTTGTTATACATGTGGTAATTCCAGTTGTCTTTGACCTGAATTTTATCTGCGCAGTCAGATTAGAGTTTTTTTTTTTTTTTTTTTTTTTTTATATATATTGTATTTGTTGTTACAAATAAAATTTACAAATAACAAACAAAACAAATTTATCATCTTGACCAATCCCAATAAGATCGACTAAAGATTTATCTCTCTTTTGAATCACATTTGTAGGGTTGACACTAGTATCTAGTCCCTTCACTTTTAAACACCGGATCTCTATAGCATCAAATCATGAGGTTTGATTCTCTTGAGGCGGCGTATCTCGTTATTAAATGTGCCAGTCATGTCCTTCATGTCCTGATTAGCATGAACTAGGAGACGTTGTTTATGCCTCAAAGCCACCTTCCTCACTTCTTCTTTTACTGAATTCACTTTTAAATCCCGGTGTAAATCGCTATTACGAATATACCATGGAGCTTGAACTAATCCTCGAAGGACTTTATTTTGAAACTTCTGAATAACCATCATGTTAGTTTCTTTCGTACAGCCCCAGATTTGGATGCCATAGGTCCATACAGGCTTCAGCACCTGCTTGTAAATTAATAGCTTGTTATGAATGGACAACTCAGAGTTTCGTCCAAGCAACCAGTAAAGTTGCCTGTATTTTATATTGAGTTCTTCTTTCTTTTTCTTTACATGCTCCTTCCACTTCAGCTTTGTATCAAGTGTCATGCCAAGATACTTGGCTGTATTCCCATGAGACAATGTTTTGGCGTTTATTGTCAAGGGTATTGGTACTAACTTTTTATTTGTAAAATGAATATAGGTAGATTTTCCTTCATTTATTTTAATGCGCCAACATTTAGTCCATTCAATTACTTTGTCTACAGCTCTCTGCAGTTTGGTAGTAGCAACGACCGCATCTTTTCCAACAGCTAAAATAGCGGTATCGTCGGCAAAGGTAGCAATGGTGGTATTATTTTCCTGAGGTATATCACGGGTAAACAGTAAATAAAGGGTTGGGCCAAGAACGCTCCCCTGTGGAACTCCTGCCGCTATTTTATGAAGTTCTGAAAACTTGTTATCATGTCTAACACGAAAGTGTCTATCTGAAATATATGAGTTTATTATTTGAAAGTAATGTCGAGGAAGGTCTCGCCTAAGTTTACATAATAATCCCTCATGCCAAACTTTGTCAAAGGCCTGCGCAACATCAAGAAAGACAGCCGCGCAGACCTTCTTTTCCTCAAGTGTTTTCTCAATTATGTCTGTGATGCGATGAACTTGAGATTAGAGTGACACTAAAAATACTCATATAAAAATAAAAAGAGACAAATATCCTATTTCTCTCTCTCTCTCTCTCTCTCTCTCTCTCTCTCTCTCTCTCTCTCTCTCTCTCTCTCTCTCTCTCTCTCTCTCTCTCTCTCTCTCTCTCTCTCTCTCTCTCTCTCTCTCTCATCGACGCAAACGTCCTTCAAGTGTCTTGTATTACGTACGTATGAAATGGTTAGCGTTAATTATTGACTAAAAGTTTTCTGTACGTGCCTCCCCCCCACTGTCTACAACAGAACACGTGATTTGACACGACCTATCAGTTTTTATTGATTAAACAACTGACTACCAAGTCTTTACGCCCAAACGTGATACGCGTGCATTTCAATTCGCTTTGGTTGAATGTTAATAGACGTGTGAACTGCTCTACTGAGCATCAAAACCCCTCATGGGTGGTACTTCCGTTGCCATGGAAACGGGGCTGGGGAGTGCAAAAGAGTTGGATTTAAAAAGTAATACTTAACAAAACATAAAATACTGAAATACTGTCCGTTTACTAACTACGGTCTGCTCTTTTCCTCGATCTATTTTGTCATTACCACCCCAAAATCATAATTTCATGTTACTCAAATAGAGATAAAAATATTTTAAAAATTAATCTCGATGAAAGTAAATTTCCAACGATATTTTTCTTAATTTATAATTTTTTTGAAAATCTGATTTTACAAAAAATACCACCGTTAAAATCTGCATAATTATCAGATGGTTTCCAAAACATTATAGCGTAAAAGTATTTTTATGATCTGGCTGTCATTTTCAAACTGATGATCTCTACGTAATGTTTTGTCTAAGGCTATTACTGAAATCTGTTTTTGTTTTAATCAGATCAGATCAGTATAATATATACTGCCGTACAATAACCCATGTAGTACAACTAGTGATTAAACGTAAGTTATCAGTGTTAATATCAGGTAAACAACATATGCACCAAGACTGTACGCATTGACGCAGTATGTATTGGTCAGCCTTGGTAGAATATCAACAGGCATATATGCACTTCCTCAACTACAATTAAACAGCAAGTAGGTCAAAGACGATATGCCTTGAAGTGTACTCACGTGACAAAGATAGCATGCCCCGGAACCCGTGAATTAACACAATCTATCAGCTGTTAACGTTAGTATTGCCAAGTCAAGTCTGAATTATTGGCATTACGACAGAATGATTTAATCGATGTAATGTACTTTGATATCAGTTCATGTAATATATAATATGTTAATATTAATGCCTTTACAAATGGAAGAATGTGAATTACATTAAAAACCTGTGTACGTCCACCAAAATCTTATCTTCGACGCCACCTTAGCGATGCACCACATTAGCGATGCTAGCCACCACATTAGCCACATTAGCGATGCTAGCCACCACATTAGCCACCTTAGCGATGCACCACATTAGCGATGCTAGCCACCACATTAGCCACCTTAGCGATGCACCACATTAGCGATGCTAGCCACCACATTAGCCACCTTAGCGATGCACCACATTAGCGATGCTAGCCACCACATTAGCCACCTTAGCGATGCTAGCCACCACATTAGCGATGCTAGCCACCACATTAGCCACCTTAGCGATGCACCACATTAGCGATGCTAGCCACCACATTAGCCACCTTAGCGATGCACCACATTAGCGATGCTAGCCACCACATTAGCCACCTTGGCGATGCACCACATTAGCGATGCTAGCCACCACATTAGCCACCTTGGCGATGCACCACATTAGCGATGCTAGCCACCACATTAGCCACCTTAGCGATGCACCACATTAGCGATGCTAGCCACCACATTAGCCACCTTAGCGATGCACCACATTAGCGATGCTAGCCACCACATTAGCCACCTTAGCGATGCACCACATTAGCGATGCTAGCCACCACATTAGCCACCTTAGCGATGCACCACATTAGCGATGCTAGCCACCACATTAGCCACCTTAGCGATGCACCACATTAGCGATGCTAGCCACCTTAGCGATGCACCACATTAGCGATGCTAGCCACCACATTAGCCACCTTAGCGATGCACCACATTAGCGATGCTAGCCACCACATTAGCCACCTTAGCGATGCACCACATTAGCGATGCTAGCCACCACATTAGCCACCTTAGCGATGCACCACATTAGCGATGCTAGCCACCACATTAGCCACCTTAGCGATGCACCACATTAGCGATGCTAGCCACCACATTAGCCACCTTAGCGATGCACCACATTAGCGATGCTAGCCACCACATTAGCCACCTTAGCGATGCACCACCTTAGCGATGCTAGCCACCACATTAGCCACCTTAGCGATGCACCACATTAGCGATGCTAGCCACCACATTAGCCACCTTAGCGATGCAAAAACGTTTTTGGCGGAACGTCAGAACAATGTTTCTCCTAGAACACGATTGTCTCGAACGGATGTACCAACACAAGTGTTCAATTAAATTAATATATATGTTAAAAATCTTGTTAATGCATATATTTTATGTGTTTAAAGTATCAAAGAATTATCAAATGTACCAAGTTTTCATTAGGCAAGAACAGTAACTAAAAGGCAAAATTTAAAACTTTGACTACTGCAATTTTCGTTCATTTCATTAGAAAATAAGCCGTCATAATTAGACGTCAAGATCTTTTAATGAGCTGCAATCCTGAATATTTCACAATGGTAACAATAAGTCATAAAAACACGAAAAGGTCTTGATTTCTCAGATCCTACTAAAACAAACAAGCAACCAGTAATTTGAAAGCTCTTGATGTACAAGTGGTCCAAATTGATTCAAGTAGGCCTATACATGGTGTCCCAAAAAGTAAACACGTGTTTCTATTGCCTATTTTAAATGCTTTATCGCTCGCAATATTCTTACGGGTTATTGGACATTCCACAGTCATCTACACAAATGGGCTTTCACATGACAAATCTTTTGTGTAGACCAAGGGTTCCCAACCGGTGGTACGCGGGAGTGAAAGCGTGAGTCATTTGTATGTAGACAATGTGGTACAGCTGAAGAAACAGCTCAGCACATACTATTTTATTGTCCAGCATTAGACAGGAAATTATATGAATCCCTAGGCACTCTATGGAGTGGGAGACAGATGATAGAACAGGGCAACATCATCCGAAGTATCTCATTGTTCTCTAGAGACTTAAGGTTGGATTGGGAAGGTTCAACCTGTGGACGAGGGTGCACAATTAGCTAAATAGCTGAGTGGCAAAATCAGAACAACGGAAGCCTTGGTCCTCTACTAATAATTTTTTAAATACTTTTACGGTGGTTAAGGTTCATTTTCGTATTTCTAATGTAATTTGATAATTTAAAACTCTAATATAGCCATTTATAGTTTATTATGACAATAAAATCATTTTTTCAAAAAAGTGTGAATTCAAAAAAAAATTGTATTTATTTTTTTGCATACAGTCACGTGTTTCTTTCATTTTTGTTATACATCTCTTACAATCTTATTTCATCACCTTAATTAGTATTAAAATGCTAATATTTGCAGATTTAATGTTGATTATTGCGGTGAAATTAGAGTTATAAAAAATTATTGTAGTAGATTCGTTTCAATTACATCAGCAAGAAATCAGCACAACATTTGATCATTGTGTTATTTTTTTTTATTGTATCAGTTTAATTCGAGTTGTTTACTTGTTTGAAAATCATCTCTTCCCTTACTAGACGATAAGCCGATGACTTAATAAAGCAATTTCTGTAATAACTAATCACGACACAAATGTGACGTTGACGTGATAGAAGCGAATTTCTAAAAAGTATATATATAACCATACTTTCTTTATACTATTTCACCACCGTTATCAGCACAAAAACTGCATAATTTACTTTTTAAGCTTCAAATTACATTGAAAATTCGAAATGAAATACTCACCGCAGTACAACGGAAGCAGTTTAATCAGCTAAAGTTGTACTAGTCACACACAAAACATATGTTTGTGTAATTAAATTCATAAAAGCGGCTTTTAATAGACAAATAATTACTGAAATAATGCTCTTATTACTGTAAGTAAAGGAAGCGTACTTATATATCTGTTACACTAAACGACATTCAGTGCAATAACGTTAAAGAAGAGTCGATGTTTTTGGAAGTGCATGGATTTCCCCAGTGCGCCTTACCTGTCCCCCCCTCCTGCCCCGAGCAAGGTCACGGCTAAGTTAAACTACACCAACTGTACTATTTTACGCAAATTTTAACGTTGGTTACTTTGGGGACAAAATGTTAAGGGAAACAAGTTATAATTTTTTTTTAAGAATCAGAATGGCCGTAATTTTGAAAGGAACGGATTTATCTGCACAACAAACTTATATTCTATATACTCTTATTTATATTCTACAAACTCCATAGTAATACTATAATTTATTTTTGTTAACGTAAAACAAATCTTCCGTGAAAAATATCTGCTATTTGAAAAGACAATTTCGCAAAAAAAAAGATATTAAAATTATTCCTCACTTTGACTAACAGCAATGAATGTAAATTTTAAAATGAAACTTAAAAAATAATAAATAAAATAAAACATCTAGCCTACATTCATACTCAAATGTTTTATTTAAAATCGGTTAATTAATTAACAAGATTTATTTTTTCATTCACTACAGTGGGGTGCAGACTAGCTGTACCTATTGAGAGGATTTAGATGTCCCTCGCGGTACTCGAGTCTAACACATACTTACACTTACAACACTACACTTACGACTTTAACACTTTACACTCACACTAGGGATGCAATAATAAAATTAATGTGATTTTCACCTTAAAATAACGGAAAAAAATATATCATTATATAAGTCTGACTTCTCAATGTGTTAGAAATTTTGCAATTAAAGATATTTTTAAGCCATAGTTTCCGATGTTTTTTTAAAAGTTACAATTGATAAAAATCTTTTGCTACTTTTATGCTAATTTGAGTTGCTAATTTTTAAGTTTTTTAAGTAATACACGATAAGTCTGAAATATTGAAAGAAGAATTACCAAATTTCATCGTAATCCGTCAATATTCTTTCAATATTTTGTAATATATGTACAGGTACAAATTTTAAAATGTTTTTTATTTGTTGGGAAAATTATGTTAATCAAATTTACCCATGTTATCTTAATGTTACCCAAATATTACTCAAATGTTATGTCTCTAAATTTACCTTTTGCACAAATACCAATTATACATATTTCGTATTGTAGAGGCCGGCATATAAAATGTGATTAAGCAAGAATTAGCGTAATGCGTTTACGAGCACTTCAAGGATCGAAAGTGGATTTACTGTTGTCAGTTTTTTAATTTATTCAATAAAGATCCTAAGTAGTCTATCGGACGTTCAGTATGGATGTCAAGAAATACAAAAAAATTTTCCGTATAATGAGAAAAAATCAATTTATAAATTATTATTTCTCGAATACACTACAGAAACGTTTATTTGAAGTTATGCAACTCTCGATGCAGGTACTCTCAAAGTGTGTTTATTTAAAAATGCGATTACAATTAAATGGTTTTACTGTCGAAACAAAAGTTTTACGCTGCGAAGTTAATATTCCACTATATCAATTTATTGCCTTCTGAATTATGTCCACTCTATTAAACGCAAAAATGGCGAGGGATTGATGTAGCTCGGACAATAGAATATCATAGTATTGCGCAAAATGCAGGCGTAAAGTTATACTGTGGTTGGTTACAGGGTGTTAAAAAAATCTGAATGGTTTAATATTACTGATTGCATCAAAAAATATAAACTGAACAAATAAAACTCCTAAGCTAATAACAATAAATAATTGCAGCTCAGCACACAAATGTCTTGCTGACTTTATGGAAATAATTTTCTAAAAATAAATTGTTTACTTCATCTTAATTTAAAATGTTAATTTTACCATCACAAACACCATTATAATATGCATACTGTACATAAATATTTTAAAGTTTCAAGTTACACTGAACTTACAAAAATGATACCTGTCCAACGTCAAATTCAATTTCTTAATTTCAATTGAGTTTCAATGTTCGAAATTCTAATTAAACAATTTTTTAACGATGATTAATGGTAGAATCAGATTTTCTAAAATAATTTAGGACAAAGAAATCATAGATTTTTAAAGATTTAAAATGGCCTCTGTGTAATGACTTGGCTCAAGACGTTACGAAAGCCTATTTTAGTGCCAAATTTGAATTAAATTGGACTAAAAATTTCATTAATTTGTAATATGAACAGCCCTTCAAAACGTGATCGGTTATCATTGGCGATTATTTAAAGGTTCCGGCTCTGGAATTATTATTATTATTATTACACACACACACACACACACACACACACACACACACACACACACACACACACACACATATATATATATATATATATATATATATATATATATATATATGTGTATATATATATATATATATACAATTATATAATAACCTTAATATATAATTATAAAATGTATTCAGTATGAAAAGTAACATTCTCATAATAAGTGGGCACCTCCACTGGGGAGCTTCCCTTATTCATAAATCATGTTAAAAAATAATCTACGATATATTTTTACGTCCAAATATATGTACTAAGTTATATACAATTAAGTTGACATCATATAAAAAACGCTATTTTTGTATAACACGATCAATATTAATTACTTATTTAATTGCTGGCTTAAGCTAATATTATTGTATATTTGAGATAATTTTATGAATTCACATAATTATTTATTTCAATTTTAGTTCTGCATCGGTACACACCGTTCCTAGAATATTTTTCTAATATTTTTTTAATTTGATCTAAAAGTACTGAAAATCACATCGCAAAACGTTGTTAAGCACAAGTTTCTAAAGCACGCACTAAAATACAAGACTTACGATTATTTGTATACTGATTTTTATACAAAACTTTAATTTTAAAAATAAAATATTAACAATAATGGATCAGCTGACTTTCACAATGTCTACACAGCTGTCATGCTGATTAGATCGCTCCAGTCACTCAATTGGCAGCCTTCTCAAGCTGCGTCAAAGCCAATTGCCCCTTTTGAGAGGTAAAACATGCTCGAAAACATAAATATAACTTTTGAATTGTATTCTTCCTAATTGCACCCACACTTTAAAAGACCGAATGTCCAAGAAAAAAAACCGACTTATTTTATTAGTAAATTTCTAAAAAGACGCTTTTATTGTGAACCAAAAACCAATGACATTTATAAATTTTGGAGAGACCTGGTTGTTGGAGAAACTCTTTATGTGCAAAAAACTATATATATATATATATATATATATATATATATATATATATATATATATATAATTACTATTACTTCTAACTGAAAATAATAAAAATGATCCCTTCCACCAATTGAACAAAAACAATTTACCACTTAATTACAGCTAAATATTTTTTGTCGTAAATTTCTATATATTTACTGGATTTGACCGGCTTCAGAAACCATTTCCGCCAAATTTTATTAATACGTCTTAAGTTAAATTTTAAAACTTTAAACTCATTTAAATCCTAAATAAGCAAATATTTTACAAAAATACAAAAATTAAAGTCCATATGACAGAATTTAAATTTGATTTCCATATCCTAAAATTCCGGTTAATTTTTTAAGTTTTAAAAGCAGATTTTTAGAAGCGATCAGAAAAATTAAAGGATTTATAATTTAATCATTTTTTGTCAAATTAATAGTTCACAAAATATCAATGACGGTATACATAAAATAACCACTGCACGCATCTGTTTCGCTGAAGTAGTAGAAACTCACTTTCTAAAATATTTGTGTTATTATGCCCTTTTTGAAATTAAGATTTTACAATCATTATCAGCACTAAAATCTGCATATATGGTTTTTCAAACTTCCAAATTAAATTTAAAACAATTAACAGTGCGACCACCGTCAAAAACATTTTCATACATTTTGTGTATTTTGGTAATTAAAAACGCTAATTTATATAAAATTGACGCTGATTATATTCGTGAAAACTTAAGTTGCTGATTTTTGAAAGTTATGAAATGACCGTCATTTATAATCAGTTGAACGAAATTTCTTGGATTACAAAACTTCTCCTAGCTATAAATAATATTGATTTTTGCCTTTACTCGCTCGCACGCACACACACAAACACACACAACACACACACACACACACACACACACACACACACACACACACACACACACATATATATATATATATATATATATATATATATACACTTACGAACACTCCTAAGTTTTTTATTTATATATAAATATAAATATATATAATTATATATATTACATATATATATATATATTCCGTGTGTGTGTGTGTGTGTGTGTGTGTTATTTATTATTTGGCATGGCTTAATAAACACCGAATAACTCATATTTATTCTAAACAGCGAAATGAATATGTACAGTGCTCATTTTATGATCATTAGAAAATTTCCATTGTAAAATCAACTGTTGTTACTTTTTACGGTTTCGTTTATAAATCACACACGCGTGCGCGCACGCACGCACGTGCACACGCGCACACACACACACACACACACACACACACACACACACACACACACACACACACACACACACACACACACACACACACACACACACACACACACACACACACACACACACTTACACCACATATAATTTTATAATTATAAATATAAATTTCTACCCCTCAAAATGTGAAATAGGGATCAGTATCGTACTCCCCCGTACTTGACAATAATAACACCGCACTTAATTCTGGTAATTCGTCAGATCTAAAAAAAACATTTTTTTTATTCTCATGAATTCGTTTCAAATAAGGCCTAAAAAATTATAGTTTATGATAGTGTAGGAATTATATTAAACTACAATAAAATTATTTAATTGACCGAAACGGTGACATTAACTTAATAAGAGTTATATATTCGATTAGCAGTTAATAATTCTTTTAGAAACTGAAATTGATGATTTAATTAAAGATTAAGTCTAATGACAGATTAAATAAGTCAATGATTGTTCTAGTAATCTGCCACCAGATTAGATTACTGTCTAAACCTTTCGAATAACATCCACAAAGAACGGATGGAAAATTTGCAAAACACTAAAAGGTAGTCTGTATTTATTACGATTTACCTCAAATTGTTTTTATTTTGGATCTATTTTAAATTTGAAGTGAGTGAGTTATTTGAATGGCTATCATAGTAAGTTTCCAGATCCTGCACCTTAAACCTAACTTCGGTCAAGGCCTAACTTCTACCACTTTTTGAGTGGTTGTCAAAATTTATATACAAGTGTGTGTGTGTGTGTGTGTGTGTGTGTGTGTTGGCAATTTCAACGTTTGCAATGTTGATCCGATTTGATTCAAACGTGACACAAAAATCGATTTAGGTAATAGTTAAATTCGATCGACAGTTTCAAAATGGCGGCAATTACACATGTTTTGTTATCCTACACTTTTTTTGAAATATGATTTTACCATCATAATCAGCGTAAAAATGTGCATAAACTAACATTTCAAAATTTTCAAAAACCGTGGCAATTAAGATAAATAATATTATGGTATTCAGGGTTTTCAAAGTTATTTTAAATGATAATTTACGGTGATTTTTATGTGAAATCAAATGATCGTAAGAAAAAAAAGTTGTTAGAAATTCGCTCCCATCATGTCAGCGACACATTTGTGCAGCAACTATTAAGTATTGTGTTCTCAAAGTGTCTCTTGTATACTTAATTGTGAGTCTATTAACAACACACCTGGAACGCTTAAACGGTGAATCAAAAAACTATAAAACCTGACAATTTAAATGGCTGAGCTCATACGTAAGTGTTTAGGAAGACAAATATATATTTTCAAAAAAGAGAAAATAAAATTATAAGGTAAAACATTTTTGCCAGAGTATGTAGTAATTGGTGAGATATCATTGATTACATATTAATTACAACAAATTTCAAAATGGCGTCTTAAAAGCGTAAGAAAGTTGAAAATGTGCGTGTCTTCCAATTTAAAATTTTAATTTATCTAAAATGATCTAAGCTACACAACTGACAGGTTTTCTAATTGTTTTTTATTAATTATAATTATATTTTTTAATATATTTAATTAATGGTATCAAAGATTTTGGTAAGTTCATGAAAGCATTATGCAGTTCTGTATAAATGTAATACTACTTTTTGTAAGAGCGAAACACATACTAAAACCTGGGCAGGTACATCTTTAACAAGTAACAAACGTATTCTCAAATTCCAGCTTTAGTTCATGAATGAATTTTCTATCTTATGTAGATCGTGCTATGTGTGTTACATGCATGTGTGTTTTATGGGTTAATGATTTAAAGTGTCAGTATATATCATACAAGAAATATTTTTTCTAATGAATTTATTTAACGTAAATTTTAAAATACTTTGTTCAAACAAAACGATAATTTTTACTTTTATTTTTACACCGTTTTATAAAATTAACTTTTTCGGTTGATTTTCAGAAACAAAATCTTAATTTTTAGGTCCGAAACTTAACACCGCTTTGTTGACAGAAATAAATAATCGAAAACACGTCTTGGCAGATATGAAGAAAACGGTAAAAATATTTTTTAAACGCATCACCTACGAGTGGTCACCCAGATTTCTTTGTTTCCCGAGCAACTAGTGTTACCAGTGGGTAGAGAACAAGTTGAATCTCTTTTCGATCGATAAATTTAAACTTAATTAATACAACAACACTGGATCGCACTGCATTGTACAATGTACAATCGACAAATACATTTACTTAAGTTAGATAATGCGTTTGCACTCACTGTGTATAAATGTGAACAGAAGAAGAGCAGCTGAAAGTTGTGGAATCATCTTGCCAGGCCAAGATTAGCTGGAGCAGAGCGTGGAAGCTGTCATCCGATCCGCCATCTCTACCCGCAGCCAAGGCATCACTGCGAGTGAGATGGATCTGCAACCCCCGTTCTGCGCACGCCCCTACAACACAGCTCACCCACGCCTACAACAATCGTAATTAAATATTCAACTTATTTATATTTGTACATATCCGTTTTGTTATTGCAAAAAATTACCGTTTAAACGCTATAGTTTTACTGGTGAAACGTATTATCGGTGCAGATATAGGGTGGGTGGAAGTTGGATCGAGGCCGCAGGTAAAACTGGAATCTGGGTTGTGACCTACATTTTACATGAACATAAATTTTAACACAAAAACGCCCTAAACGTATTGAGTATTGTGAAATGGAGGCGGTTGGAAGGTTATTGAAAATCGGATTTCGCGATGTATTTGAAAGGTTCATCAAGCAATTTTTAAAATAATGACCTTGATCTTGAGAATTAAGCGTAAGATTAATTAAGTAATACAGCTTTCACATTAGCGTCCTTAAACACTCATTAAGCTGCAGTCAAATAAATAGTAAAAAATCATTACACTTCCTTATTTTCAATTATATTTACAACTAAAATCTAATTAAATTTCGATATTTCTTCTTTAGTTTTCGTTTAAATTTTTTTATGTTTAATCATTAATAACTACGATTTTTATAACGTACCAAATTGAAAGAAGTTACAAATTTCTCTTCAAATTTAGTAAACTTACTTCAGTAATGAATATTCATAAATTATTTTCCTTATTGGATGAAAAATCGGGTTGATAAATATTAAATTGTTTATTTCATTGGAGTTTAGACGTTAAAATTGACAATTTTTGCATATTTTATTGCTGATTTAATTATATTTCCAAAAAACTTGCGTAATATGTAATTGTTGCTAATTTGAAACTCTTTAAATGGACTTTGATAAATAACTATCACATCAAATCCATAATCAAATTGGTTTTGAAGCCAAATTTAGATAAATTTGAATTTAAGACTTTAAAACTACATTGAAAATACAAACATGCAAAATAAATTTCATAATGTCAAAAAATTTTGAAAACTGAAATGCTAATTTATGCATATAACTCATTACTATAGCGAAATCAAATATTCTAACAAAAGCTAAATTCGAGGGTTGTCTGTAAAGTAAGGTTCCCAAGACGCTATAGTCGTTGCGAACTTTGCTTCGCGGGATCCAGTGACCTTGGCTTACAGCTTGGTTCCTCCACTTCCAATCCCCATTCCGCGAGCGGTCTGCGACGCTCAGTCTTGGCATGGTAGCTGTTAATAATGTCAACCGCCTTTTCTGTTTCCCGCTAGTTGCGAATTACGCTCTGTGATACATTTTTGTGTGCAAAAAACATTGCGCCGGTGGACATTTATATCCAACTGTGTGAAGTCGACGGAGAAAAATGCACGAGCATACAACACGTGCACAAATGATGCAGAGAATTCAAAGACGGACGTACAGACGTTCATGATGAACAGCGTTCCGGACAGTCATCTGTTCCGGACGAAACGATTACGAAAGTGGAAGAAGCAATGTTGAACGATCGAAGGGTGACTGTTTGGGAGCTCTCCGAGATGATCCCTAATGTCAGCACGACCTGCATTGACAAACTGTTGACAGTCCATTTAGGGTATAGCAAGGTTTGTGCAAAGTGGGTCCCAAGACAACTTACAGCAGATTACAAACGGCAACGGATTGATGAGGCCCGCGAATTTCTTCAGGCCTACGAAACTGATGGCGAGAAATTCCTGGACGCCATTGACACTGAGGACAAGACCTGAGTACACTATAAGACACCGGAAAAGAAAGAACAATCACGTCAGTGGAAACATCCAGAATCGCCGAAGCCGCGGAAGTTCAAACACTGTCTGCCGGCAAAGTCATGGCGAGCGTGTTTTGGGACAGGAAGAAGTTATTGTTGTGCGAATTCATGGATACCGGAACAACAATCAATGCTGATCGCTAGTGTGAGAAGAACCTTCTCTGCGCGATTCAAAACAAGAAGAGAAGCATGCTCACGAAGGGAGTTCGTTTCCATCAAGACAACGCTCGTCCGAATACCGCCTGTGAACCAACAGATCTCATCAACCAATTTCCCGAACTTAGCCCCAAGTGACTACATTTCTTCCCTAATTTGACGAAACACTTAGATGGGACGAATTTCAGTAGCGGAGAGGAACTGAAAGAAGAAGTTTTAAGCTACCTTCGCGGCGCGGCGGGAGAGTTTTTCGACTCAAGACATACAAAAGATGGTTCACCGTACGCAAAAATGCATCGATCTCAACGGCGATTACGTCGACAAATAGGAAAAATATAAGCTTTCCAAAAATGTATTATTCAATGCAAATAAACATGTTTTTCATTGTGAAAAATTATTGGGACAGCCCTCGTATAAGAAATTATATTATGATTTTCTTTTTTAATTTTGAATGGACGCAATTTTGAAACTATTGGGTAACTTTTGCTTGGAAACAAAATTGTTCAAGCTATTGCCAAAATCGATTTTAGTGCCTAGATTGTATCTAATGTAAGCAAAATTGCGAATGCTGTAGAACTAAAACACACACACACACACACACACACACACACACACACACACACACACACACACACACACACACACACACACACACACACACACACACACACACACACACACACACATATATATATATATATATATATATATATATATAGAGAGAGAGAGAGAGAGAGAGAGAGAGAGAGAGAGAGAGAGAGAGAGAGAGAGAGAGAGAGAGATTTGCTTCCATGACTAAGTATCTACAGCAGAATAAGCTAGCCGGTAAATTGCTGAAACCCATTGAGGGCACATTAGGACATTAGGTCCTTTGATCGCAGTGCCAAGGTCAACCTCTTATAACAGTGCTAACCCTCTAACCTCTTATAACAAATCTATCTTGACTATAGAGGACAGGCGATCGACGTTACCGGCAATGAATTACGGCAGTATCTCCAGTCTTGAAACAACGGCCTTGCAGGGTGCAAGTTTGAAGAATTAAATTTAAACAAGTCTTTGTTTTCTAAATTTAAAAAATGTGACATGTTAGAAGTAAGTTTTACAAAATATTTAGCGTTTGAAAAAAATATTCGTTGAAATGGAACAAATGCTTCGTTAAAAGGGTTTTTGTAGTTTTATCACAATCCTGAAAAATATATTAACGAAGTGTGTGCTCAAAGTGACTGCACTTCTCTAACTAAAATCGACCAAGTTATTATTCATTTGGAAAATGACAAGTTGGAATATGCCGTTAGGGTAAGATACTAAATCAAGGACAGGAACTTTGAATAAACACCAATCCTGACATCTTTATTACTTATATAGGGGTCGTTAAATTTATATACTCTTATATGCAATATAAATACAAAGTGCTCTCGTGGTAGAAGGTATAAAGAGCTCACAATATATATAAATGCGCGCGTGTGTGTGTGTGTGTGTGTGTGTGTGTGTGTGTGTGAGAGAGAGAGAGAGAGAGAGAGTTCATCACCGTGTGATATTTTGATTTGATTTGATTTCAAACTTTATACAAAATTCAATTTTAGTAATAGTTTGATAAAACTACCAAAAAACTGTTTGGCAGTTTACAAACTGAATATTTTTACGTCTTCTTTTCGTTACATTTTCTTTGAACATCTGATTCTATTTGCATAAATAGTTTAAAATGTGCAGAAATTTGCATTTTAAATTCATTTTAAAAGATCTATTTAGTTCTTTAGATCTATTGTGCTCAATTACGGCGCTTGATTCAGCCATAGTAACTTCATAAAGTCTAGGATTTGGAAGGGATTCATGGTGAGTAACTCATCCAGTTCTAACTGATGACTTTCCACTTCATTACTGAAGTACTTGCAGAAGCTTGTTGTGCTGATTCCCTTCCAATTTGTCTTTCTTTTCGCCCTCACCCTCATTTAGTAGGTATTGCCCCATTTGTCCAACTTTTTGTCGTGCGGTGAGATTCCGCTGATTCTATTTTACATTCTTATTCTTGGGAAGAAGCAAAATTAAACAGAGAAATGAGGTATAGAGTCCTGCATGCATGGTTAAGGCTAAGATACACTGAAAGGTCACCAGTGCCCTTTTGATACACCATTAGGTCGTATTATTCATTCCGTCAGCACCTTAGAGTTGCTTAGAGGGTTGCTTTTAGAGTTAGTCAAGCTATGTAGTGTAGTGAGTGTACGCGCGTGTGTGTGTGTGTGTGCGCGCGCGCGCGCGTGCGATACGGTGGGCGACCATCAGCTACCTCCACCCGATACTATTATCAAAACTAAAATGCTAATATATATGCAGATTTTACAATGGTAGAATCAGATTTTCAAAAAAGTACAAGGTAAAAGAAAATATTATTGGGAATTCTCTTTCATCACGTCAGCGAGTTAGCTGCGTGAGGGTGATTATTTAAGCTGTCTTCTCGCTTACATTGTGTTTTATTGAAAACTGCTGCATGAATGACATCATAAAGCTGATCAGGTCAGAGATTAATTATCAGATACGATTGCATGGATACAGCATCCCTACCTCTTGATCAATACAACATCGACGCATGCGTACTAACGCTCCGTCAATATACAAATAATCGTACACGATAGAAATAAATTATAGATACGAGGACGTTGCACAAACTTTCTCTCATATTTACTTGCCGTATAGGACGACTCTAAACCGTCATTTCGTTTGTTTAATGACAGTTGCTGGTAAAGTGCTAATACTACTGATGGCAAGCTTGTAATGTAGTTCAAGTCACAAAGCATCATACTGTCAAAGTTATTATCGTTTACTTCTATTAAAAAATAATATTCAACTAGCACCTCCTCCTCTTGCAATCTTTGGCCGCTAAATAAATTATTTTTATTGGAAGTGTTTAGTCATACCATAATAATTTGCCTATTAATTATTACACCTTGTGTGTTTAAAATCAGTCAAATAGATTTAAATTCGTGTTCACATAATTTTTTCAAAAGTGTATCTCGACTTATTGCTGGCATTTCATAGAGTACGTCATAAGGGTCTATTCTTAAAATTAAAAAAAAATATTGCCTGGAAAATATTGAAAGTTATTCAAGACAGAACAGATACCATTGAATATAAAAGGACTAAAAATTCAACCACCATTATAAAAGTGTACTTGATATTAGGTCCAAGTAATTTGACTGTGTTCGTTAAAAATGCTACAGCTGAAAGGACAGAGGGTGGAGACGATTGAGAAAGTAGACAGTACTATTCTATTTAACTTTAGTTTAACACCATTAGCGAGCACTCATATATCTCTGATAAGGTTTATCATTCTATAGATCAGCTGCTTAGAAAATGACCTGCTAATAACACCATTGAGAAAGAAAAAAATGTGTGAGTGAGAGGTCGCGTCCCAACTCTCTCACCACAGGCTCCTGTCTTTTCCTTCATTATGGCTGAACAGTAACCAGTTCAGCCAGGCTCATACTGGAAGACTTCTGTGTTACTGGACTGTTGGAGGGAGCTGGAGGGGAATTCTCGCGCAGGCGGTTTACTAAGTGGCTGGACTATAATACGTTTATATTCAATGATGTTACCCAATTCAGGCAGGGGTTTTTCAAAGAAGTGTTCTTGGGCCAAATTTATATATTTTATTTACTAATGGTATTCCTACTAAAATTAAAACTACTGTAGTTATATTTGCCGACGATACAATTATGTCTGTGAATAATATTTTATGCGAATCAACATAGAACCTCCAAGATATCCCAAAATCAAATATCATAATGGATGCAAGTTCGAAGGCTAGTAATCAATCAGTCGAAATCAACCCACATAATATTTGTATTATGATATGTTTATCCTGGCCAAACAGTTTCCATATTTTATGAACTTAACTCGATAAAATATTTGGTGATGCACTTGGATAAAAGTTTGACTTGGACAATCCATGACAGAAAAAAAGCTGAGAAAATTTAATTAAGATTTCGTCAATTGTATCGGCTGATTGGGAGAAAATTGCAGTTAAATCTTTCCAACAAAAGGCTATTATACCAATCTGCCATTACACTTATGTGGATGTTAAATTTTGGGATGTGCGAGGAAACTAACAGTTTGAGAAGTCAGCAAGTACAGAATATGATCATTCGAGCAATTACAAATGCCAAGTGGTAACAACGTAATTATGATTTAATTGCTGGCTTAAATTTAAATTTTGATGAAGATACAATCAAAACATTCGCTATGCTTCACAAAAAAAGACAGTAAAATCATGTAAATGTTAAGCCTATCAACTTCTTAATATAAATTATCCGCAACGTCTGAAGCGAAGAAACACTTTAGAATTAAAGTAGTGATCTAATTTGTTGATTTAAGTTTAATATATGTTTGATGTTTTTGTGTATGTCAAATCTCACTTTGTCAGTGTGTTACATTTAGTTAAATAGAAATTTAATTCAATTTTTATAAGTTGTTATTACCACTTCAATTTTCAGCATATTACTTATTTGATCTTATTGTAGATTGTAATATACGTACAATAATATGAATATATATATATATATATATATATATATAATTATTTATGTTGAATTTTATATTAATTAAAGATTGAAAGTATTTTATTCACACAAATATTTTATTTTTAACTTTAATTTCACGTATTTTAGATAAATATTACCTTTTGAACACTTTAATCATTATGGGTATTTTTACAAAACAAATTATATTTTTGTTATTATGTTATTTTTAATTAGGTTATGATTAGCAGGTAACATTATTTTGGAAATACTCCGAAAGTAAGTACAAGTATGGGGTTGGATTAAGTAAGCATTTCCTACATTTAAAATATAAAATTCAAAAAAGGTTTCTAATAGTTCTATTAGAATCAACACTCTAAAAAATTATATCACACCGAGTTTCATTAAATTCGGGAAAATTTTGAAATTTTGCTGTTATTTTTAAAAAATTAAGGGTTGAAAATGAAGAAGTATAATTTTTTAAATTACTTTAAACATCAGGTCAACATGTATTTTAAATTTCATGCAATAAGGATACAAAAAATATTATTACATGTATTCTCATGTTTACTTAGATACTTAATTTTGCAAAAACGTACACCAATTACAATACAATAATGTTACTTTATTGGTATTGTAGTATTACTTGTTTTATATTTTATATATAAAAATTACGCATTTTTATTTTATTCATAATTTTATTTAGTACAAGAATCATAATCCAAGTTTTTGTCATTGATGTGAGTTACGTTACAATTACGAAGAGAATATGGTTCAATATTCTGTAAGAGTAGAGATTGTACGATGACGAAGGCTACAGGTTGGAAGCGTCCAACTAACCACCTGCAAAGAGGTGGAGGGGGAGGAAAAAGTAGAATTACAGTTGTACTGTAGTAGATAAAATGTCTGTCGCTTGGTATTGGTGCAAACTAAGCTAATGGTGTAAATATTAATTAAAAGGTCATAAAAGGTCATTCCTAGTATCGTATATGGATGATTCAAGCGAAATACACAAAACTTTTACGGGTTACACGTATGTTACTACGTTGTAAAAGTGTAAATATACACTATCACAAACTGAGCTTTTTTAATATTTTTAACACACTTGTCGGGCAAAAAATCGTTTTTATTTTGGTAACTTATTCTACCGCCAATTTTTTTATAATTTTTTATTACAATGTGCTGCCCTTTTTTCTTAACTACAGGCTTAATCATCAAAGCCAGTATGTGAATACATTCAAACAGTTAAATACATTTCAACAATGACAACAACTAGGCCAATCTCCACAATTCGTATCTAAAATTATTTTGTAAAACACAATCATTGCCGAACAAAATTTGACACATTCCAAATTATATGACTGAGAAGAAAATTTTAATCTCGCTTTTCTTTTGAAAAGGTAATTTGTTACTCAAAAAAATTTAATAACCTACTAAACAAAATCAAATTATAAGTTAAATACATAGCTTTAAAAAAAATGGCAGACAACACTAAACAATATTACATTAAAAGTAAGACTTTATTTAACTTCAGAATCTTTCAGTAACTTTTGCCAGTATCACTGCCGAAACTATGAACTTCTTTAACGCTTGAAGACTTTAAATCGTTATGTCCTCTTATGAAACACTACAAGTAACTGTTAAATATACCGCAACTGTTAAAATCAATTTAAATTTAAATTATTATATGCAGACCATGACCACGTGACGAGGGATGTAGATCAGTTGGCGTGGTGGAAGCTTATTACTTACAAGATGAAGCAGTAACTGACATTTATAGAGTTTACGTTAATTTTCAAAATTATTGGGACGCAATCACAGTCCCACTTTCTTTCTTGAGAACAGAAAGGCGTGGTGGAAGCTTATTACCTACAAGATGAAGAATTAACTGACATTTATAGAGTTTACGTTAATTTTCAAAATTATTGGGACGCAATCACAGTCCCACTTTCTTTCTTGAGAACGGAAAAGCTTGGGGGAAGCTTATTACCTACAAGATGAAGAATTAACTGACATTTATAGAGTTTACGTTAATTTCCAAAATTATTGGGACGCAATCACAGTCCCACTTTCTGTCTTGAGAACAGAAAGGCGTGGGGGAAGCTTATTACCTACAAGATGAAGAAGTAACTGACATTTATAGAGTTTACGTTAATTTCCAAAATTATTGGGACGCAATCACAGTCCCACTTTCTGTCTTGAGAACAGAAAGGCGTGGTGGAAGCTTATTACCTACAAGATGAAGAAGTAACTGACATTTATAGAGTTTACGTTAATTTCCAAAATTATTGGGACGCAATCACAGTCCCACTTTCTGTCTTGAGAACAGAAAGGCGTGGGGGAAGCTTATTACCTACAAGATGAAGAAGTAACTGACATTTATAGAGTTTACGTTAATTTTCAAAATTATTGGGACGCAATCACAGTCCCACTTTCTGTCTTGAGAACAGAAAGGCGTGGTGGAAGCTTATTACCTACAAGATGAAGAAGTAACTGACATTTATAGAGTTTACGTTAATTTTCAAAATTATTGGGACGCAATCACAGTCCCACTTTCTGTCTTGAGAACAGAAAGGCGTGGGGAAGCTTATTACCTACAAGATGAAGAAGTAACTGACATTTATAGAGTTTACGTTAATTTTCAAAATTATTGGGACGCAATCACAGTCCCACTTTCTGTCTTGAGAACAGAAAGGCGTGGGGAAGCTTATTACCTACAAGATGAAGAAGTAACTGACATTTATAGAGTTTACGTTAATTTCCAAAATTATTGGGACGCAATCACAGTCCCACTTTCTGTCTTGAGAACAGAAAGGCGTGGGGAAGCTTATTACCTACAAGATGAAGAAGTAACTGACATTTATAGAGTTTACGTTAATTTTCAAAATTATTGGGACGCAATCACAGTCCCACTTTCTGTCTTGAGAACAGAAAGGCGTGGGGGAAGCTTATTACCTACAAGATGAAGAAGTAACTGACATTTATAGAGTTTACGTTAATTTTCAAAATTATTGGGACGCAATCACAGTCCCACTTTCTGTCTTGAGAACAGAAAGGCGTGGTGGAAGCTTATTACCTACAAGATGAAGAAGTAACTGACATTTATAGAGTTTACGTTAATTTTCAAAATTATTGGGACGCAATCACAGTCCCACTTTCTGTCTTGAGAACAGAAAGGCGTGGGGGAAGCTTATTACCTACAAGATGAAGAAGTAACTGACATTTATAGAGTTTACGTTAATTTTCAAAATTATTGGGACGCAATCACAGTCCCACTTTCTGTCTTGAGAACAGAAAGGCGTGGGGGAAGCTTATTACCTACAAGATGAAGAAGTAACTGACATTTATAGAGTTTACGTTAATTTTCAAAATTATTGGGACGCAATCACAGTCCCACTTTCTGTCTTGAGAACAGAAAGGCGTGGGGAAGCTTATTACCTACAAGATGAAAAGTAACTGACATTTATAGAGTTTACGTTAATTTTCAAAATTATTGGGACGCAATCACAGTCCCACTTTCTGTCTTGAGAACAGAAAGGCGTGGGGAAGCTTATTACCTACAAGATGAAGAAGTAACTGACATTTATAGAGTTTACGTTAATTTTCAAAATTATTGGGACGCAATCACAGTCCCACTTTCTGTCTTGAGAACAGAAAGGCGTGGGGGAAGCTTATTACCTACAAGATGAAGAAGTAACTGACATTTATAGAGTTTACGTTAATTTTCAAAATTATTGGGACGCAATCACAGTCCCACTTTCTGTCTTGAGAACAGAAAGGCGTGGGGGAAGCTTATTACCTACAAGATGAAGAAGTAACTGACATTTATAGAGTTTACGTTAATTTTCAAAATTATTGGGACGCAATCACAGTCCCACTTTCTGTCTTGAGAACAGAAAGGCGTGGGGGAAGCTTATTACCTACAAGATGAAGAAGTAACTGACATTTATAGAGTTTACGTTAATTTTCAAAATTATTGGGACGCAATCACAGTCCCACTTTCTGTCTTGAGAACAGAAAGGCGTGGGGGAAGCTTATTACCTACAAGATGAAGAAGTAACTGACATTTATAGAGTTTACGTTAATTTTCAAAATTATTGGGACGCAATCACAGTCCCACTTTCTGTCTTGAGAACAGAAAGGCGTGGGGGAAGCTTATTACCTACAAGATGAAGAAGTAACTGACATTTATAGAGTTTACGTTAATTTTCAAAATTATTGGGACGCAATCACAGTCCCACTTTCTGTCTTGAGAACAGAAAGGCGTGGTGGAAGCTTATTACCTACAAGATGAAGAAGTAACTGACATTTATAGAGTTTACGTTAATTTTCAAAATTATTGGGACGCAATCACAGTCCCACTTTCTGTCTTGAGAACAGAAAGGCGTGGGGGAAGCTTATTACCTACAAGATGAAGAAGTAACTGACATTTATAGAGTTTACGTTAATTTTCAAAATTATTGGGACGCAATCACAGTCCCACTTTCTGTCTTGAGAACAGAAAGGCGTGGGGAAGCTTATTACCTACAAGATGAAGAAGTAACTGACATTTATAGAGTTTACGTTAATTTTCAAAATTATTGGGACGCAATCACAGTCCCACTTTCTGTCTTGAGAACAGAAAGGCGTGGGGGAAGCTTATTACCTACAAGATGAAGAAGTAACTGACATTTATAGAGTTTACGTTAATTTTCAAAATTATTGGGACGCAATCACAGTCCCACTTTCTGTCTTGAGAACAGAAAGGCGTGGGGAAGCTTATTACCTACAAGATGAAGAAGTAACTGACATTTATAGAGTTTACGTTAATTTTCAAAATTATTGGGACGCAATCACAGTCCCACTTTCTGTCTTGAGAACAGAAAGGCGTGGGGGAAGCTTATTACCTACAAGATGAAGAAGTAACTGACATTTATAGAGTTTACGTTAATTTTCAAAATTATTGGGACGCAATCACAGTCCCACTTTCTGTCTTGAGAACAGAAAGGCGTGGGGAAGCTTATTACCTACAAGATGAAGAAGTAACTGACATTTATAGAGTTTACGTTAATTTCCAAAATTATTGGGACGCAATCACAGTCCCACTTTCTGTCTTGAGAACAGAAAGGCGTGGGGGAAGCTTATTACCTACAAGATGAAGAAGTAACTGACATTTATAGAGTTTACGTTAATTTTCAAAATTATTGGGACGCAATCACAGTCCCACTTTCTGTCTTGAGAACAGAAAGGCGTGGGGGAAGCTTATTACCTACAAGATGAAGAAGTAACTGACATTTATAGAGTTTACGTTAATTTTCAAAATTATTGGGACGCAATCACAGTCCCACTTTCTGTCTTGAGAACAGAAAGGCGTGGGGGAAGCTTATTACCTACAAGATGAAGAAGTAACTGACATTTATAGAGTTTACGTTAATTTTCAAAATTATTGGGACGCAATCACAGTCCCACTTTCTGTCTTGAGAACAGAAAGGCGTGGGGGAAGCTTATTACCTACAAGATGAAGAAGTAACTGACATTTATAGAGTTTACGTTAATTTTCAAAATTATTGGGACGCAATCACAGTCCCACTTTCTGTCTTGAGAACAGAAAGGCGTGAGGGAAGCTTATTACCTACAAGATGAAAAAGTAACTGACATTTATAGAGTTTACGTTAATTTTCAAAATTATTGGGACGCAATCACAGTCCCACTTTCTGTCTTGAGAACAGAAAGGCGTGGGGGAAGCTTATTACCTACAAGATGAAGAAGTAACTGACATTTATAGAGTTTACGTTAATTTTCAAAATTATTGGGACGCAATCACAGTCCCACTTTCTGTCTTGAGAACAGAAAGGCGTGGGGAAGCTTATTACCTACAAGATGAAAAAGTAACTGACATTTATAGAGTTTACGTTAATTTTCAAAATTATTGGGACGCAATCACAGTCCCACTTTCTGTCTTGAGAACAGAAAGGCGTGGGGGAAGCTTATTACCTACAAGATGAAAAAGTAACTGACATTTATAGAGTTTACGTTAATTTTCAAAATTATTGGGACGCAATCACAGTCCCACTTTCTGTCTTGAGAACAGAAAGGCGTGGGGGAAGCTTATTACCTACAAGATGAAAAAGTAACTGACATTTATAGAGTTTACGTTAATTTTCAAAATTATTGGGACGCAATCACAGTCCCACTTTCTGTCTTGAGAACAGAAAGGCGTGGGGGAAGCTTATTACCTACAAGATGAAGAAGTAACTGACATTTATAGAGTTTACGTTAATTTTCAAAATTATTGGGACGCAATCACAGTCCCACTTTCTGTCTTGAGAACAGAAAGGCGTGGGGAAGCTTATTACCTACAAGATGAAGAAGTAACTGACATTTATAGAGTTTACGTTAATTTTCAAAATTATTGGGACGCAATCACAGTCCCACTTTCTGTCTTGAGAACAGAAAGGCGTGGTGGAAGCTTATTACCTACAAGATGAAGAAGTAACTGACATTTATAGAGTTTACGTTAATTTTCAAAATTATTGGGACGCAATCACAGTCCCACTTTCTGTCTTGAGAACAGAAAGGCGTGGGGGAAGCTTATTACCTACAAGATGAAGAAGTAACTGACATTTATAGAGTTTACGTTAATTTTCAAAATTATTGGGACGCAATCACAGTCCCACTTTCTGTCTTGAGAACAGAAAGGCGTGGGGAAGCTTATTACCTACAAGATGAAGAAGTAACTGACATTTATAGAGTTTACGTTAATTTTCAAAATTATTGGGACGCAATCACAGTCCCACTTTCTGTCTTGAGAACAGAAAGGCGTGGGGGAAGCTTATTACCTACAAGATGAAGAAGTAACTGACATTTATAGAGTTTACGTTAATTTTCAAAATTATTGGGACGCAATCACAGTCCCACTTTCTGTCTTGAGAACAGAAAGGCGTGGGGAAGCTTATTACCTACAAGATGAAGAAGTAACTGACATTTATAGAGTTTACGTTAATTTTCAAAATTATTGGGACGCAATCACAGTCCCACTTTCTTCTGTCTTGAGAACAGAAAGGCGTGGGGGAAGCTTATTACCTACAAGATGAAGAAGTAACTGACATTTATAGAGTTTACGTTAATTTTCAAAATTATTGGGACGCAATCACAGTCCCACTTTCTGTCTTGAGAACAGAAAGGCGTGGGGAAGCTTATTACCTACAAGATGAAGAAGTAACTGACATTTATAGAGTTTACGTTAATTTTCAAAATTATTGGGACGCAATCACAGTCCCACTTTCTGTCTTGAGAACAGAAAGGCGTGGTGGAAGCTTATTACCTACAAGATGAAGAAGTAACTGACATTTATAGAGTTTACGTTAATTTTCAAAATTATTGGGACGCAATCACAGTCCCACTTTCTGTCTTGAGAACAGAAAGGCGTGGGGGAAGCTTATTACCTACAAGATGAAGAAGTAACTGACATTTATAGAGTTTACGTTAATTTTCAAAATTATTGGGACGCAATCACAGTCCCACTTTCTTTCTTGAGAACAGAAAGGCGTGGTGGAAGCTTATTACCTACAAGATGAAGAAGTAACTGACATTTATAGAGTTTACGTTAATTTTCAAAATTATTGGGACGCAATCACAGTCCCACTTTCTTTCTTGAGAACGGAAAAGCTTGGGGGAAGCTTATTACCTACAAGATGAAGAATTAACTGACATTTATAGAGTTTACGTTAATTTTCAAAATTATTGGGACGCAATCACAGTCCCACTTTCTGTCTTGAGAACAGAAAAGCGTGGGGGAAGCTTATTACCTACAAGATGAAGAAGTAACTGTCATTTATAGAGTTTACGTTAATTTTCAAAATTATTGGGATGCAATCACAGTCCCACTTTCTCGATTTCTTTCACCAATACTTTCTCATTACGCAAAGTGTAAAGAAATTTTTATTTGCGAAAAAAATCGATGTTAAGTTTACGATGGATCTTATGACAACATGTTTTCAGAAAAACTGAGTTCAAAAACATAGTTCTCACCTAAATATGTGACCATCTTTCTGTGTGTACACTTTGTTTGAGACTAACTGAATGAAAGCATTATTTATTCAACCATTTTCAAGACTTTTTTGTTAAACGCCGTTTTCCTCAAAATCGGTTTAGACAAATTTAATCAGATGTTTACTGATCAACATTTGTAGTCCATTTTGGCACATTTTTAAATAAAAGAAATTAAAAATTTGAGAGTAAATCGAAAAAGTGCAAAACAAGTATCAATGTTTCTTTTGTTATGCTTTTCAATTCAATCTCGAGCCATAACTTTCTTATATTTCAAAATGCGTAGTTCTCCAGTGATTTGAGTAATGAATCTTCACAAATGACCAAATTATGAGCATAATCTAATTAAAATACTTTTATACAAGTTTGATCTAATAGGAAAAATTCTATCTGAAATTAGTTTAAATAAATTTGAACAATCGAGACTTGCAGAGTTGTTTGAACAAACAAAGCCAGAAACGTTCAATGTGTTTTTTATTTTCATTTTTACCACAACTTTTCATTAAAAAACGTTTTCGAAAAAATGTCTACTCCTGTTTACCAGATAGTGGGTATTATTAGATTATGCTAGTATATTCGTCAAATTCCCGCGTACGGTAACAGTGGTAAACAACTAAAAGTACACTCAGTGACAGTTAAAAATATATGTCTGGGCCAGTAACTATTACTGGAGACTTGTTAGCTCCCACAACTGTACTTGCTGATATGATCAAATTTGTGATTAATGAATGATTTTATAGCAAGTGAAGGGCAAAGTGCTAGGAATAATGTGATTACCCCCGGGCACACCGAACTAGATTAGGTATGTCAAGTGATCAAAGGTTATCAATTTATTCAAATTAAAAGTTTTAATTTTACTGAAGATAATTCCGACTCGAAACCTAGCTGGAATGACAAAAACAGAAAAAAATATTGATTAAGTAACAATTAAGTGGCATAACAAATTTTCTCACATTGAATTATTTCCCGAAAATCAGGATAGGAAGACAAAGAAAAGAAGGAAAATCGGAGTGATTTCACGAAATTGGTTTATCAGATTTTGTTCAAAGTTTAATATCTTAACTCGAGTAAGTGTAGCTAATTAGAAATGAAAGAAAATTACTGCCCCAGATCGAGCGAAGCAAACAAAACAATCGATGGCGGTAAGAGTTCATCATTGTGTTTCCGCTACACGTCATTTGAAATTTGCTACATTGGCTTAAGTTATAAATCTTCATGTTTGAACAAATTTTGAGATTTAGGCAGATTTTTGGCAAATACATTTTGGGTGGAATATGAAATTTAAAAGTATCTGTGAATTTATCCGTCTGCGATAAAGCTTTTGAATAATATGTCAACAAAAATTGAAACTGCAACACAAGGAATCAAAGAGGAAAAAAGGAAAATTTTTTGGTTACAAGTACAATTTATTTTAAGAAAGAGTAAAAAGAGAAAAGAATAAAACTCATTTTCTTTGCTTATTGAATCTGTTTACGTTATAAAGAAGGTGTGTTTTTGATTACGGATGAGTAATTTGATTTTGACAAAAATTCAAAATTGCAGCTAAGTAGCTCGAAAAATTTAAAGTGAACTTTGGTCATTATTTTGTTATTTATTTTAACTTTTTGATAAATTGTAACGTTTTTATTTCAAATTATGTACCTTAGGACGTTTTAATGATCCATACATATTAAAACTTTTGTCAAACTTTAAATTTTGTAAATTTTTTTTTAAAAATCCAAGTGGTTTTTATTTTTTACCGTATTATATATATATATATATATATATATATATATATATATATATATATATATATATATATATACGTATATATACATATACATATACGATATATACATATATATCGAGTAATACGTATTTATGTAGTAACGTATTTAGGAGAAAGTTACTGCTTTCAACTTATTTTTGTTTTATTGTCGCTGCCGTTGCTATGAATCAATTTTTTCTCTCACATTTTGTATCAAACTGTATTTGGTTGATCATTGGAAACTGCATTCTGTTGTATAACTCGAAATGAAGTTTAAATTTGTATAGTGAAAGTTCTCCAGGGAGTAGCATCGCTGAATAGATTATGGTATCGAGAGGCCTAACCGAAACTCTAACCATTACAATAGCTATGAAATAATGAGAAATTCTACACCAATATTTACAAACTAAATGTGTAAAAACTGCACAAACTTTACAACATTCAATGGCAGTAATTTCTAGAAAATTTTCTTGGGTAGCTGCTGTAAAAAAAGGGAAATACCTTTTTAAAATTGGATTCTAAGATTTTGCTCATTTTTGTTATAAATAACAAAAATCATAAAAAAGTAGCAATCATTTTTTTATTTATTCATTAACTGTAAATTTTTAATAGTTAATGTTGCAGTTTATGTATAGAAATATAAAAAACTTTCAGGTTTTCTTTAAGTACTTCCTCCAGGCTATATTTGAACAAAATTCGTAATAAAATTGTACGAGCTCCTTTTTGAGAATCAATTTCAACAAGTTTTTTTTTTGCCAAAAAAGAAGTTAAAACTTTTAAAAATTTAAATTACGGTAAACCAGATGCACATAAAATCTTCCATGTATAACTTTCTCATTATTTGAAGTATAAAAAGAGGAAATGGTTTGTGATTGTAAAAAAAGCGATCTTGAGGTTTTATTTATATTCGTTTTCAGGTTGTTTGTTCCCAAAAAAGCCAGTTTTACTTTTTCTAACTGCCTCCGTGTTTGTCTATGTGCATCGCTGGAGATTAAATTAATTGTCTAATAAATTCAATAAATTTGACTGGTTTACACAAATTTCTTGATTTTTTTAAATTTAAATACATCTTCTTGACTTGACGCAATTTTCGTTCAGTGACTAAGTTATGATATTTCGTTCTTAACTAATATTTAAGCAAAATATGATAAAACTGACTTTATGAAATTAAACATTTTTTTATATATTTCACGATAGCTTCCAAACGCATTTTTTGGGAAATAACTGAATATAGGAAATAATATAATGTATTTGCACATTTATTTTTACATGGACTCTAGGTTCAAGTGGAAGGGACACGTGAAAATGAAGAAAAAAACTTGATGTTAGGTATAGAAAAATGTACTGGCTCCTCGGTAGAAGATCAGAATTAGACACTTATAATAAACTGCTCTTGTGTAAACAAGTGCTAAGACCGGTGTGGACGTACGGATTGTAGTTATGGGGCTGCATCAAAGTGGCAGACATTACAATTATACAAACGTTCCAGAACAAATTATTGTGGACATCTATTGGTGCACCGTGCACTGTGGTATATCAGGAACGAAAATATGCATAGAAACTGTCGAAGAAGCGATAAGCAGCTAGACACAAGAAGAGACTTCTAAACTATGTCAACACAGAATGCAGAAACTCAATAGCAGTGACACTGTGAGGAGGTTCAAAAGAAAGAAGCCGTTTGACATATTATAGAGATGAAGCTATTTAGTTGAATAATTTTTTTCTTAATGCTATTGTATTTCAATGAATAATGCTAGTTAAGTTTATTCTTAGTTGTAGTTGTACAATAAAAAAATATATATATTAACATTTACTTTTACTGATTTTGTAACATTTATTACCAAAATTAGAATGATTTTTTTTAGTGCAAACTTTTAGAGTTTTGGAATAAATATTACTTAAGGCCTAAATGTTCAGACAGCAAACCGTATTTACAACTCAAAATTAATGAAAGAAAAGTTAAATCAAACGAAAAGAAACATTATCGTTTCAAAACTGGCTACAGAGTTTTATTGAAGAAACAAATCATAATTTTATATGTGAAACAATAAATGAAAGAAGTTTTAACTCATTCGCCGGGTAATAAAGTGAACGAAATCGGAGGACTTGTATAAATAACTTTAATTAGTTAGCTAAGACATGTGTTTTACTTAATTGCTATTGATCGCTGTCAAGAATCCAGCTTACTGCCTCATTAACTTGTTAATGAAATTTTCATTAGTAGACAAGTAATGATTTTTTTAAGACGTGTAAAAAACACACTTTTTACTTTTGGTTTAAATACATCAGGATATATTTAGAGGGAACATTTTGAAGAATAAGACAGTAGTGTTCATTATTGAGGTTGCCATCAACCGTAGTTGTAGCCGTTACAAGATAAATGTAATCTAATTCATATTATATTTCTGAAAGTTTGTGTTTGTTTGTTTGTTTGTTATTCAATCACGCTTTAACCACTGGACCAATTAAGACGAAATTTGGTACGAATATGGTTTAAGTATCTGAGATACATATAGGCCTATTCCCGTTTTACAAAACGTCATTTTACTACTTACCCAACCCAAAATAACTATTAGTATTTACTTTTGTAACATGTGTTAACTGTAGTTATTTACTGGACCTGAGATTTAGGTACCTGAGATGAACATAGATTCAATCCTATTTTAAGAATCTTAATCTGTGTTTTATTTATTGCAAAATTGTTGCTTTTAATGTAACATTTTCAATATTTTAATTGAAATTTTTTTCAAAACTGACTTTAATTTGTTACTTTCTGTTGAATTTTCAATATTAAATTTTAAAAATCCCTACGCAGAGTGCCAATTGTAAGGTAGTATATATATTTGTGTAATTACATTATATGAAAAAATGGTAAATATGCAGTGTAGCATATCCTGGATTTTTCGATATTTTTGTTACTAAAATGCTTTATTATGTGCCCAAAAGCAAGAATTCAAAATATGAAAGCACGAGAAGTACGATAAAAATCGAAAATAAAAGTGACCTACATAACCTCAAAATTGCTACCCGGTGAAAATCCGTAACGTGTTGTAAATCGGTAAAACAATAAAAATAAGTCTAACACGGGTTTTGGATGATAAGAAACCCATTTTTTAAAAGAATGCTGCATATCCAAACTGACACTGTTGTTAGGCCTAACAAGGTGATGCGTGAAAAAACCTTTATATTTTTTAAAAAATAGCCTACTATATATCCTGACACGGTTGTTGGGATTATCACGGTGATACGTAAAAAAAACTTTATATTTTTTTAAAGAATACTACATATCCTAACTGACATGGTTGTTAGGCCTAACACGGTGATGCATGAAAAAACCTTATATTGTTTTAAAGAATACTACATAACATAACTGACACGGATGTTGGGCCTATCACGGTGATGTGTGAAAAAAACTTATATTTTTTAAAGAATACTACATAACCTAATTGACACGGTTGTTAGGCCTAACACGGTGATGCGTGAAAAACCTTTATATTTTTTTAAAGAATACTACATATCCTAACTGACATGGTTGTTAGGCCTAACACG
This sequence comes from Callitettix versicolor, assembly GCA_022606455.1. Classification (NCBI taxonomy): domain Eukaryota; kingdom Metazoa; phylum Arthropoda; class Insecta; order Hemiptera; family Cercopidae; genus Callitettix; species Callitettix versicolor. The sequence continues at coordinate 30,788,275 of CM040191.1, forward strand.
GTGATGCATGAAAAAACCTGTATATTGTTTTAAAGAATACTACATAACATAACTGACACGGATGTTGGGCCTATCACGGTGATGTGTGAAAAAAACCTTTATTTTTTAAAGAATACTACATAACCTAATTGACACGGTTGTTAGGCCTAACACGGTGATGCGTGAAAAACCTTTAGTTTTGTAAAGAATAATACATATCCTAACTGACACGGTTGTTGGGCCTATCACGGTAATGTGTGAAAAAAACCTTTTTTTTAAGAGTACTGAAACCTTAACTGACACGGTTGTTAGGTCTAACATGGTGATGCGTGAAAAATACTTTATATATTTTTTAAAGAATACTCCATGAGCTAACTAACACGGTTGTTAGGCCTAACACGGTGATGCGTGAAAAACCTTTATATTTTTTTAAAGAATACTACATATCCTGACACGGTTGTTGGGCCTATCACGATGATACGTGAAAAAACCTTTGTATTTTTTTAAAGAATACTAGGCTACATATCCTAACTGACACGGTGGTGCGTAAAAAAACCTTTGTATTTTTTTAAAGAATACAACATATCCTAACTGACATGGTTGTTGAGCCTAACATGGCGATGTGTGAAAAAACCGTTATTTTTTGTAAAGAGTACTCCTAACCTTAACTGAGATGGTTGTTAGGCATAACATGGTGATGCGTGAAAAATCTTTATATTTTTTTTTAAAGAATATTCCATAAGTAACTAACATGGTTGTTAGGCCTAACGTGGTGATGCATTAAAAAACCTTTCTTTATTTTTTAAAAATGAACTACAGAACCTAACTGACACGGTTGTTGGACCTAATACGGTGATGCAGGTAAAAAGCCTTAATTTTTTTGAAGAGTACTCCATACTTAACTAACACGGTGGTGCGTTAAAAAAACCTTTATTTTAAAAAAAGAAATTCACCATAACTTGACACGGTTGTTGGTCCTAACACGGTGATGCGTGATCTTTAATGTATATTACGATTGCGGGCAAAGCCGTGACGGGTAACAGGTAACCATATTATATTTCTGAAAGTTTGTTTTTGTTTATTTGTTTGTTATTCAATCACACTTTAACTACTGGACCAATTGAGATTAAATTTGGTATGAACACGGATTAGGTACCTGAGATAAACACAATACTATTCCAGTGTAATTGTATAATAGTGACTTTTTAATAATACTGTATTTAAATATATTAAAGGGTTTTTTCCTTGAACCACCGATAGTTAATTCTTTGGAGGACCCGAGCAGTAGAGACCCCGAACCCCTAACACTACTTAAAGCAGTTTGGAATTACAATAAGAAGGATAAACAACAAAACTATCGATTTTATATCCTTAGGTTACACTGTGAATAAAATGCAAACACATTTTGAAGTATAAATCAAAGTGTAAGAAAGAACCATGTGGTCCTAACTTCTCCTCTCTAAAAATACATATACAAAAATAATAATAGATATTAACTGCAATATAACAAGAATGTTTAAAGATAAACGCCCAATGTGAATAAACATGAATAGTGTTAGTGTATTAACGGAAAGGCAAACCGGAAACCTGGTTTCCGGAAATGAAACTATATATACCAGGAAGGAAGGAGTATTACCGGCATATTAACGTTTATTTAGTGGCTAATTTCTTTGCTTAACTATTAAACGGGGATCTTTTATTCATTTTTTTTTAAACTAAAACTTGTATAGGCTCGTTTTGCCTTTTTTGCATTGGGAAAAAAATACCATTTCGCGTTATACACTCTAGTGTCATACAAAGCTCTTTTGTATTTTGATAATTGTTGGCAGTATTACTTTCATGCAAAACAGTGTTAGGTTTTTCAAGCAATAACACTTTCACACAAAACCGTCTTTAATTTTTTCACGCAATACACTTTCATACAAAACTATGTTGATTAGGTTGTTAAGATAATTTTGTTTATAAAATTATTCTATTGTTTTATATATTTTTTTCTATTGTTTTATTGTTATTGTTCTCAGATTGTTTAAGGCGCGCGCGCGCGCACTCACTCACACACACACACACACACACACACACACACACACACACACACACACACACACACACACACACACGCACACACACACACACACACACACACACACACACACACACACACACACACACACACACACACACACACACACACACACACACACACACACACACACACACACACACACACACACACACACACACACACACACACACACACACACACACACACACATATATATATATATATATATATATATACATTCTATTGTTAAAATTATTAATTATACGCATTTAATTAATCGTTTTGGCGATGAAAACACGTTAGCTACTTTCGCGCAGGTAATTTTTAGGTTATGCGGGACCTTTTATTTTTTTTAACTTCCCGTGATTTCCGCATTTTTGTATATTGTATTATTACTATTGGCCTTGTAAAAAAAGCATTTGGGTGCAAAAATTACAAAAATAGGCAAAAGTACTTAATTTATTAAAATATAACTAACGATATTATACTACGTACATGTCCGGTCCATCTAGCACAAAATGTTTATAGGGTTTAAATATAAGCTATCCTGCATGCAGTCCTTAGATTACACATTAAAAAGCAATATTGTTCTTTAATATTATATAGCCTACGTAAAAATGTACATTATAAAAATTAGAACTAACGCCGTTATACTACTTAATTTATTCCGCTAGCACAAAATGTTAGTTTACTGTTTAAGACACCTTGCACATACTTTGTGCAAGACTGTTCTTCAAAATATTTTATACAAATGAGTTATTTAATATTTTTTTAAATTATTAGTAATCATTATTGTAATACATGCCAAGTTTAGCTATCACAATTTCTAGAATTAACAGTTAAATATAGTGAACAAGATTGAAGTTTTGTAATAAAATATGATGTAATGGGTGATTCAATTGAACACCGGTTATAAATTGCAAGCTATTGTTGCATTGTTGCCATGGCAAAGTTTTATTTATACCCTTGCTAATCAGTATATTTTGAGGTTAGTTATCGTGAAACGCTTTACAATGGAACAACGAATATTAATCGTGAAACACATTGCAAATATGGAGAGTGTTACGCAGAAATTCAGAAACTATGCGGAAGCTTCGTACGGCTCGTCATAATGGATCTAATGAGTCAACAGTTAAAATATGAAACAAAAGGTTAGATTGCAGATATCAAAACACCAGTGCGCTCTCGATCAGAACATCGCAATTGTGCGCGACAGTGTTGCAGTGAGTCAACAAAAATCAATTCTCCGTTGTTCACAACATTTGGACATCTCGAAAAGCTCCTTTCAGCGAATTATCACATAGGATTTTCACTTGCGGGCCTACAATATTCAGTTAAGTTAACAAATGAAACCAATAGACCGTTTTCAACGGAGACAGTTGGTTGAATGGACTTTTGAGATACAACATACAGATGACAATTTTACAAAGATCGTCTTTTCTGACATTTTCATTTAAACAGCTATATTAATTAATAAACAGACTCGTATTTTGGGAGGGGAGGACAGAAAATCCTCGCTTAAGCCAACCCGAGGCATTCGCAAAAAGTTAGTGTATGGTGTGGATTTTAGACTAGTGAGGTCATCGGGTCTTACTTTTTTGAACCCACGATAGTAAATGGAAAACGCCACAAGAATATGGTTGAAACATTTTTATGGTCTTACAATGTTATGAGCAATTATGTTTCCAACAAGATGACTTTATCTGTCACACCTGACACGATACGACAGCCTTGCTGAGGAATAAATTTCTGACTAGAGTTTTTTCACACAACTGCAAATATTTTTATTTTTTTTTTTACTTTTTTTAAGGCGAAAAGCACGTTGAGGCTATTATCGACGCCTGAAACGTAAGTGTTAGTGAAAAGTGTTAAAGTCGCAAGTGTAGTGTTTCAAGTGTAAGTGTGTGTTAGACTCGCGTACCACGAGGGACGTCTAAATCCTCTTAATAGGTGCAGCTAGTCTGCACAATCCTGTGGGGTCAACGGCGATCAGAACTGGCAAGCAAGAAGGTCACGTGACTAACACCCTGCTTCTTCTTCTTCCTTTGGAGACATTTAAAATCACATGTTTACCAAAATACTCTCCAAACACCACCATAGCTAAAGGAAGAGATTGCAATGTCATCACTCAAATCGAGGACACCTGTCAGAAGGTTATAAGAAATTTCATTGATCGAGAACAACATGCAGAGCAAGTCATGGAGGATATATGTCAGATATAATTTTTCATAACTAATGTTTTCATGTGTAATGGCAACATGTATCCTTTGTATTGATATTAAAATTATGTTACATTTTATAAATATAGACTACTATATTTAATACTTAAAACCCGTTCTTTATAATTATCTTGTATATAGATTTCAACGATAAGTAATAAAATTATTTATTAATCAAATTAAAATAAGTAACCTAATTAAACAATTATACAGTTAACTAAAGAACTGCTCTCATTAGTTCAAGCTTTCACGTATGTCCATCACTTCGTGAAGGTGTACTTTTGTTTATCTAATTGTATTTAAACCCAAGGATTAAACTGTGCAAGTCTCACGTCAATTTTTTTCAAAATCAGTCTTATTCAAATTTTAGACATTAATATTTTATCACTAAAAGTAACGGACTGAATTATAAAATACAAACACAATCGTAGAAATAAACAACCTGTAAAGAAATCACAATACTCGAATTCAAAGTTGGCACACAAAAATTAATTTTGATAATTGCTTGGAGAAGTTTCGCTACTCAAACATTTATCCATTTCAATAAATCATAACTTTCGTACCTTACTCCATTCTGAAAATCTAATCCACCATCGCAGTCATAAAAATATGCATAAATTGTACGTTTCAATTTTGATTTTAAAAAACAGAATTTTAACAAGTTTGTTTCGTATTTTGAAAAAACATTAATGGTAATTTAATTTGACTTAAAGTCTGATTTTTTTTACTTATTTTTGTCCAAAAAATTTGAAAAGATCTTTTAGAAATCGGCAATAACTGTTACAATTCGATTTGGTACACGATTTAATTTTAAAATGTTTCAAATTTGATACAATAAATTAATTTTGTATTTATTTTCAAGTTATGAGCAAACAATTTCAATAAAAACCCGTTTTTAAAAACCTAAAGTTTTTCTAATATAATATAAGTGAAAATTCGCAGTAAATTTTTACAGAATCTTCTGATGGACCTTGAGTTCTTATTCGTGGTTATTAATGATCAATGTACAGTGTGTTCAGAAAGTGACACAACTTTATGAAAAAATAAGGAAGTTACTTTATTGTATGAGTTAGTTACAGAAACTTTTGATAGTGGGCTTCATTACAAGATTTACAAAACCGAATAAAACGTTGCATGTTTTTATACACACTTTGTAACGTTTGTTGAAAAATTGCAGCAACATATCTCCTTGCGATTCGGGAATGGTGTCAAAATGAGTTTTCAAAACAGCATCCTTAAGATGTTGTCACAGGAAAAAGTCAGGTGGGGATAAATCAGAGGTTTGAGGAGACCAAAATCCCTTTGAATTCACGTGTCCATGAAATCATTGTTTCAAGAGTCATGGTGTCGACTGTATGAGCCGTAGTACTGCCCTGCTGAAACCACGTGTAATGCAGCTGGTCTGCAGGAATGTGTATTAACAAACTGTTGTACCATATGAATGACACTGTTTATGGAGTTAAGTTCGTGACAAAAGTGAAACATCTAATGTATGGTTCTTCTAATATAATGTTCACAGTACATCTTTGTATACATAATGATTTAATTTAATGCGAAAAGTAAAATTCAATGAGTGACGTCATAGGTTTATTATAGGTCTATTAAACTATAGCACTTCACATACTTTAAATATTGCTTGAATATTATACCGGCAATATCCTTACGAATTAGAACAATATGCCTAATATTTGTTTTCAATGCCATTTAAATTATTACATTAATTTTGACTCCGTCTGTTGTTTTGCATTCTAGAACATTCTTATCATATAAAAATTGTAATAAATTACAATAATTAATTAAGTGATTAATTGAAGAACATTGTTAAAAAATATTGACTGCTGCGCTAGATCCAGTTTCAGGACACTCTATCTCTATCATTAATTGATTTTTAAAAAGCGTTACAATTGTTTAAAACTGTAGTCAACTATAAATATTTCAAGCACAAGTAAATTTACCTAATTTGTAATAATTTTCAGTCCAGAAATAAATTAACTGTTGTTTAAAATAAAAAACAACACTCTGGTTACTTACGAGTTCCTGTTTTTCTTTAAATTTCACTGAAATTTATTGATTATCAAATATCAATACGTAAATTCTGTTAAATTAAAGTTTTTAACATGTAAATAGCGTCCAACAAAATCAACAGCTATGAAAAAACACCAGTATATATTATTATTTAGTTTTCAAAATATTTTTAAACCGGTTGAAAATGATTATGCATTGTTGACAATAAAGTATTAAACACAAACCCCTGATTTTAATCAAGTTATGCAATCAGCCATTCACAGATGAATATTTTAATCGTTTTACAGGCGCTGAGTTTCACTGTGACGTTTTGGAGTTTTAATATTTATACTCTTGTAATTAGTTTCGCGTTTAATTTCACGCAGGGTGTTAAAGATTCCCAGTCTACCTTAGCAAACTTTTAAATAGACAGAATTGTCTTTTATCTGTTAAACAGTCGCAGTTATATTGATTTTTATTTTCTGACTGTATAAAGAGATCGTAAAAATATGAGTTGATAGGTACTGTAAATTAGTTTTCAGGTTCCTTTGAATTAAAAAATGTGGTTTTTACTTGAACTACTGTAACACACTTCTATAATTCTTTAATTGGAATTCTGTAAATAAATAAATAAATATATATATGTATATGTGTGTGTGTGTGTGTGTGTGTGTGTGTGTGTGTGTGTGTGTGTGTGTGTGTGTGTGTGTGTGTGTGTGTGTGTGTGTGTGTGTGTGTGTGTGTGTGTGTGTGTGTGTGTGTGTGTGTGTGTGTGTGTGTGTGTGTGTGTGTGTGTGTGTGTGTGTGTGTGTGTGTGTGTGTGTGTGTGTGTGTGTGTGTGTGTGTGTGTGTGTGTGTGTGTGTGTGTGTGTGTGTAATTTTAACAACCTCTCGAAAAATGATGTACAGGTCAAGGATCGGTGCTCATTTCAAGGCTCCCAGTCTGGACCTTTCCATAATGACTGCTCCAGTAGCTAAATTTTTAAACGAAATATCATGTATAACAATTATCAGTCATAAGAAAAGCACAAAGATAATCCTCCAACTCTTTGTTAAAGTGTTATTCAAACCACAAAGCTCGCTAAGTTCTACTATTTGACTTGCAAGTGGAACCTCTTCACTTAGATAACTTATTTGTTTCCGACTCTGGTTATTGATTTTCCATTCACTTCAAAGTTTCAATGCGAGTAATTTTTTTCCAAGTTCTTTCATCATCTATTTAGTAATGGAACCTTTGACATGTGTAGTAATATTGTTTAAGTAAAAATTTTGTAATATGAAATTGGAAAAGTAGAATATTGCTAATCTGTTTACAGAATGAATTTTTATTGTTAAATATAAACAAAAGTATATGAGAATATAACAAATATTTTGTTATATTCAGTGTAACCGGTTCGAAAGCTTTCGACGAACCAAAGGTAAATAGGTTTTAATTTTTTTTAAATCGTTTATTAATGTTACTAGTAGGCCCGTGCTAGTAGCATTAACATAGTTAATGGGAAAATAAACGGATAATACACAACAATGTACTGTACAGCACGTTGAACAGTGTTATAGCACTTCTTTATAAACTGTGTTATAAGTGACTTATGAAATATGTGGCAATCATACAGAGAAGAGAAAGGGAAAGAGGTTAGGACATTTTTTAAGAAATAGCTATCCGTAATTGAACTAAAAACACGAATTCTGTAAATAAAATAATTCAAATTATACCACTGGATGGTACGTAATTACTATAATACACTAATATTTAATGAATACCTTATTTTGAGATAACTATACAGTTTTTATTTATTACACAGTTTTATTTATTTGTATCTTTCTAAATAAAATCGCTACAAAACCATGTAGCTCTACGATTTCTTGTCAACATGAACTTTTGTTAAAGTAGACTTTACAGTTATATTTAATATTTTTATGACCTATTAATAAAATGTCACTCATTATATTTAGGTTATTTAACACAATAAGCCTTATTTTCTTCTACTTTCGTATTTGAAACAACTTTTAAAATTAATGACTGAATTCTAACATTGTACCTTGCTGAAAAATTTACAAATGAAACCTACCATAACCGGATTTTACATAACATACCTAAATTAGGCTACAGTAGGCCTATTTACTGTTTACTAAAATCAGAGTTTTTTTTAATAACATTTACATATAAGTACTGGCCTAGATTGTCTTACCAATGTAACTTTCAAAGCTGATTCGGTCAATAATTATTTGTTTTTGGTACAGTAATAATTTAAATATTACTTCCAACAATGTTTTTAGCAATCAACTCTTTTCGTAATATTATTTGTCATCTACCCCTGCATTGTGCTGCACTCTCACGGGGACACTTTATACTGTTACTAAAATTTTGTTTAAAAACCTTTTATCTGTTAAAAATTGGTTATTATTTAATTGGTTATATTAAATAAATATGTTGAATAATAAACATTTTAATAATAATTAACGCCAATATACGATATACCCGATCATCAAATACAAAATTAATTATTCGAAACATAAAAGTGATTAGAGTTAAATATAGTTTGCATAATATGTAACATTTAATATTTTAATACAATGATAATATAAATGTTGTTATTTAAATAAGTAACTTCAATAATAAATATTTAAATTATTAATGAATGTCATTGAACTACAGCCCAGACCAGGCTTCAAAATTGTTAAAGCATTAACAATTTGAAACAATGTGATTACATTTATTTAAGTTTTCATTTAAAGTTCCACGACGGGACTTTTTTTTTAATTAGAAAGGCTGTAAAAGAATGTAATTGTCAATATCCAAAAATACATTTTCTGTATCATTATTCTATAAAGGGCTACAACGAGGACCGACTCGTCCTATGTGCTTAAGACATCGGTCAGTCTGCTGCGTCACTTCAAGATCGTAGGTTCGACATTGCAGTTACTGCCGTAAGATTTACTTTTTACATTAACGCCAATCCATAGTCATAATTAGTCCAATTGACATAAAGTATGGAATTAAGCGTACAAAAAAATCTAGATAAACGTAAAATATTGATGCAAGTTAATATAGCTAACCTAAATAAAATTGATTACTATGGTCGTTATTTTTTTTTAACTGTCGATTGGGCGGTCTTCTGTCGTCTTCAGATTTTGGATAATCCTGAACAATATGTTTCAAATAAATAATTGAAAAGTTGAAGTACAATTTGATTTATGCGAATGGTTCTCAGTGAATCATTTTTTTTTTTATCGTCATGAAATGATTATGTTTACGGAAGTAATATATAAGTAAAATAAATGTCAGTATTGCCGTATGTTTAGAGAAAATTGTCACCAAGCCGAAACACATTTGAGCTTGTCTTGTTGGTACAAATACAAGTAAACAAACAGCAGCTAGGTCATTCAAGGTGACAAGGTAATAATTCAACAGCGCGCAGGAAATTAAGTCCCCCAACAACGACTAAGGAAGTCAAAATGCATGCTGCAAAGTTGAAAAAACTTTCTTGCGTTCAGTTAAGACATTATTAAAAAAAGTAATAGCAATAAACAAACGAAATTTATTGGTGGCGGTCTTTCCTAAGGTTGTCATCAAATCAAGAGGTACGTTATAAAAAAACGTGAATTACAACGATGAAATCTGATTTTCAATATAGGCTAAATGATTACGTTTTTTTAAGATTTCGAGTAAATGCTAGTTGTACTTTTGATTATCCAGTAAAGGTTTATGCGTCTCACAATTTGATCTATCTATTTTCAAATGTCATTGACTGATAATTGTGATACTTCGCTTGATTGTTACGATTGCAAATTTTTACCTGGAATATTTGGAAGATGTGTTAATTTGTATCTTACGTAACCAAATCTAATTTTTACACGTGAACAAGACGACTTCATTACAAAAAATATTTAGGAAACTGGCAGACATAAGTGAAAATAAAAAAAAATTGGTAATTGGCGTTCATTGCTGGTTTATGTTAATTAAATTAAATTACTGATTCTATTGCTAAATTGAAATTATAACTAACTGTTATTAAAGAAAATTAACACTTTTGTACTTCATATACAAACATAAAACATCAATCTTGATTCGATAGCTCTAACTGTAAATAATGTAGTAATTGTGATGTCTGGGCTGTGTATGTAGTATAACGGCCTTTATTGATAATTTAAATATTTATAATGCACTTTTTTATAAAGAAATACAATTTGCAAGATTTATTTAACTGTAAACGTTACAAGCAATTTTGTGCTAGATGGAACAATTATATTACGTTAAAAATAATTCAAATATTTACTATGCTACTACGTATTATAGACAATTTTAAACGAACAAATGTTTAATGTAAAGAAGTTAAGGTGACTCACATCCCTTAGTTTCATAAGCAGAAATCGTAGCATTCAGCCACGAATAATCAGCTTACTGGTAGACTTCAACTTCCTTCAAGAGTACTGATAATGTGTATTTACGACAAGAGGGCACTTTTTACATGCTAATCGTGTCATCACAAGTATGGTTTTTTCCTTAGTACAAAAAGTAAAGCATACCTAAAGAAGTTTTCACTACAGAAACCGGAAGTTAACGTGTTCCGTTTAAAATATTTTTTCCGTTATGTCGAAAAAGTGGAAAGAGGACGTTTAAAGTACCAGACCCTAAGCAAGTGGCTAAAGAGTCAGCCTGACATTGGCAGGGCACTGGATATAAGTGGCGACTTTAAATTGGTTGGGAGAGCATCTAAGATGGATTACTTCAGGAGATGGATCACCACAACTTCCCCTACCCATCTCTTCATCCCCTCTTTCCTGATTACATCCTGACACGAGTTGAAATTTTGTTATAGAGATGTATTGTAAATCTGTAGCAAACTTCATATAAAAGAATTTATAAAACACACAATTATTAAACAATTCCCATTGGAAAATGATATAGAGAGGGTAGCTCGGTAAAACAATAACCAGAGACCTTGAAACGATCCTGACCTGTAGAATTATATACAGAGTGTCACTAAAATCTTTGCGTGCTATATAGGATCATATTCTATACATACAAATAAAGCAAAAATGTTTTGTAACTAATTTTTTTTTTAAATTTGCCTTAGTTTAGTCATAATATGCATTTTTTACAAAAGAAATAAATGATGTAGAGTTCAAATTTGATGCAAGACCTAACAGGATTAAATTTTCAAAATGTCGACATTTTATAATTTTTATCATCAAATACCTTGAAAACCGATAAAATAAATCTACAAGAGACAAAATATGTTTTTTTTTTTATTGAGAAAACACTTTGTTTTTCTTTTCTGTTGGTCAAATTATTACCGAGTTATCAAAAGAAACACAGAAAGCATAATTTCTTGGCGATTTTCTACAACATCCCAAAATTACAATAAAAACAAAATATCATCTACGAAATCTTCATTAATTGCAATTTACAAATTACAGTGAACTTATGCAAATGAACTCTGGCGGATTTATTTTCTATTTTCAATCGAAATAGAACATTTAAAACTTTAAAATAAATTCGGATTTATGCAGTTCATTACGAAGCTTAAATCTGGTTAAAAAAATTTTAAGATGAATAAATGGATTATTTTTTGTTTGTAATGACCGCCATTTTTAAACTGTTACAGATTTTTCTGGGTAACAAATTTGTTTAAGCTCTAGATCAAATAAAATTAAACTTGAGAATGCTAGAATGCATTATTTAAATTATGTTCAGTAAAAAAATGTGTACTTTTTCCAGCAACTTAATAAAGATCATGGGTAAAAACAACGGGAGTAACTGCCTCTTTAAACCCATAACCTTGAGGTGCGCAGTTAAGATGCAGCAGACATCACAGAGCACATCAACAACAGTGCTCATGTGTGTGTGTGTGTGTGTGTGTGTGTGTGTGTATATATATATATATATATATATATATATATATATATGTATGTGTGTGTGTGTGTGTGTGTGTATATATATATATATATATATATATATATATATATATATATATATGTATATATATATATATATATACACACACACACACACACACAAGACACAAAAGCACAGGCACATTGAGGCTATTATCGCCTCCCTAAAAGTAAGTGTGAGTGTAAAGTGTTAGTTGTAAGTGTAGTGCTGTAAGTGTAAGTGTGTGTTAGACTCGGGTACCGCGAGGGACGTCTAAATACTCTCAGTTGGTGCAGCTATATATATATACACAGGCACGCGCACTCCTGTGCGGTGCTATCCAAAAGTTTGAGGAATTTTAGAATGTACCACTCATAATGTATGTCAGGTAAATATGCACAATATTCTAAAAATCGAACAGTTTACTAGGGGGACAAGCAAAAGGCCAAACATCTTGGAAGGTAATGTACTTCCAAACCTTGAAATTAACATTTTGACTCATAAATTTTAGTTTTAAATATTGTAGGCTTAAATCAGAAGTGTTACTGTGTGCGCTTTACAATACTGATCCTCAGCTCCACCTATGACCCAGAACTCTTCCATTTTAATTTCTAGGGCCACAAGAGCGATATCACACTTTGTAATGCTATAAAGTTGTAGAAAATTTAGTTTTTCCATAGTTAACAATATAATCAGTCCTAACATTAAAATAATAGAAACCAACTAATGAAGACCTAAACAAATGTAAATTAACAGACCAGGTTATAAAAAGAATCCCTGTTTATTAAACTAATGAGAGCACAAGGGTACAATATATTCTTGAAATGTGCAAGTTGCACGTTCGCACAACAACCAATGCTCTAAGAGGGCTATAAGTACAAAGGTAAAATTGGTCTATTCAAATCATTTGGTTAAACCAATTGTACCTTTTTTTTTTAATGTCCGACTATTGTGCACACTTGGGCTAATGCAGACGATGGGATGATTTTATAGCGTATGAAAATGCCAAGCCGTAGCCGGGAATCGAACCCGGGTCCTCGGGGTGAAAGCCCAGTACGCTATCAACTAGGCCACTGAGGCAGCTTGTACCTTGTGTATGGACAAAGCAATTTAAGTTAAAAAAAAAAATTCATTAAGATTTTTTTTTTCCCGGCGAAAAACCGTTCAGGTTATCATCGCCGTCACGAAGGATTAAAGTATATAAAAAAAATTAATTAAACAAAATTTTACTTAAGAAAAAAACAACAACAAAAACAACAACAACAAAAACAACAACAACAACAAACTATAACAGTAAAAATAAATTAAAAATTTAGATAACAGGTATAGATATATTACACTTAAGAACTAAATAACAATAAATAATGAATAAAATTTAATAACAATTCGTAAAATAATGCAAAACATAACAGAAATAAAGTTTTTAAATAAAATAACACAAGAAATTACAAATACAATAAATTAAATTTTATTTAAAACATTCAGACGATGAAGGAAGTCTAGAACCCGGTCAACGGCCGAGGCATTATCTCCCAACATCGTCTGCAAACAGTTGCTCAGACCACACATAAAACGCACATTTTGGAAACCATCACAATCGAGCAATATATGTCTTATTGTGATGGTTTCCCTACAGAACTCGCATTTAGGTGGGTCCCCGCGTTCCATCAGAAATCCATGCGTTAACATGGAGTGACCGATGCGAAGGCGGGTGATCACCACCTCTTCTCTACGACTTGCACGTATTGACGACCCCCAAGGACGAACAGTATTTTTAATTACCCTCAATTTGTTACTGCTTGTAGCTGCCCATTCATTTTCCCACTGTAGAAAAATTAAATGTTTTACGTGACAAAGAAAGTCAGACACTATTACACGTGCAGTGCATGGCGGCAGAAAAGTTGCTTCCTTTGCAGCATTATCCGCTACAGTGTTTCCAAATATTCCACAGTGACCAGGAATCCAGATAAATGATACTCTTGCACCTCGTAGTTCAAGTCTATGGACAGAGCACAGAATATCTTGAACCAGAGGGTTTACCGAATACATATCCCGGATTGCCTGGAGGGCACTTTTTGAATCAGAACAAACTACGAAATGCAAACTATCAAATTCAATAGTGTTCAGAGCCTTTAAGATGGCAAAGAGTTCGGCTGTAAAGACACTACAAATTGAGGGTAATCCATAATTATATGTTTCGTCCAGTGAATAAAATGCACACCCAACATTGTTATTCATCTTAGAGCCATCTGTGAAAATAAATTTAGCAGATGGATATGAACTAGTCAGTCGAAAAAACTCACGTTGATAAACAATGTTAGGAGTGTTCTCTTTCTGGTATGCACACAAGGAGAAATCAAAGGTCGGCATATTGATTTTCCATGGAGGGACAAGACAAAAGGACCTTTCAAACATTGGGGGTAGTTCAATACGTAAGTCATCAAAAATACGGGAAGTTCTAATACCAAGAGGAGCAGTAGCATTCGGTCGAGTTTCATACTGTCGCACCAATTGATTTTTGAAAACTGTATTAAAAGCAGGGTGCCAAGGTTTAGATGATAAATTACTTACATAAGTTAACTGTAGTTTCTGTCTCCGTCGAAAGAGTGAAGGTTCCCCAGTCTCGGCTAGAATGCTTACAACGGGCTAGAACGGAAGGCTCCAGAGACGAGTCGTATTGCAGAGTGATGGACTGGGTCTATTTTTTTTAATACGGATGGTCGTGCAGACGAATATACAATGCTGCCATAATCAATTCGCGAACGAATCACCGCACGGTAAAACATCAGCATACAGCTCCTATCAGCGCCCCATCGAGAACCACTAAGCACCCTCAACATATCGAGAATTTTGTTACATCGTAACTTTAAATCACGCAAATGAGGGTTCCATGATAGTCTTTGGTCGAATATTAACCCCAAAAATCGAACAGATGGAATGGTCCGAATTTCTGTACCATCGAGAAATATTGAAGGAGTTCGGATCTGTCGACGGCGACTGAAGGCAATACATTGAGTTTTAGCGGCAGAAAATTTAAAACCAGTAGAATTCGTCCATGACTGCAATCTATTTACTGTAAGCTGAAGTGTTCTTTCAGCTGTGGCCAAACTTCTAGCACCAACATAAATTGCAAAGTCATCCACAAATAGAGAGCAGCGAACAGGAGACCGCACATTAGTAGTTATACTATTGATAGCAACGGCAAACAAGGTCACACTAAGTACACTTCCCTGCGGGACGCCATTCTCTAACCGAAAACGATCTGACAATGTAGATCCAAGGCGTACTATGAAATATCTGTTAGAGAGAAAATTTTTAATAAAACCTAGTATATTACCTTGTATACCCCATGATTTTAATGTATTTAGTATTCCTCTTCTCCAAGCCATATCATATGCCTTCTCTAGGTCAAAGAATATTGCAACAAGTGTTTGACGTAACAGAAAGGCATTTTGGATTGCAGATTCTAATAAAACTAACTGATCGATGGAAGATCGCCCTTGCCTAAAACCACACTGGTCCTTAGAGAGTAAATTATTATTTTCTAAGTACCAAACAAGACAACGATTTACCATTTTCTCCACTAGCTTGCATAGCACACTTGTAAGAGAAATAGGGCGGTAGCTGTTTGGATCAGTTTTATCTTTGCCTGGCTTAAGAATAGGAATCACTGTTGCTTCCAACCAAACATCGGGGAAAGAGTGTTCCTCAAACATACGATTGTATATCTTCAGGAGGGAAATTCTACCCGATGTTGGAAGATTTTTAATCATGGAATATACAAGGTTATCAGGGCCTGGTGCTGAATCTGAAGAGGATGACAGTGCAGATTCCAGCTCTTCTATTGAGAAGGGCGCGTTCAAAGGAGAAACAGACGTACCAACGACGAATGGCATTGCTTCTTGAATATTTTTGAAACGACAAAAACCATTGCTATAGGAAGTAGACGAAGAATAATCTGCAAAATATAAACCCAATGTATTAACAATATCTCGAGGATCAAAACTTATTATTCCGTTCCGTTGTTTGATGCCCATCAAGGGAGTTGATGGAGATGAACCAGAAACGGAACGGAGTTTCTTCCAAACAGTTGATACTGGTGTTGTTTTTGATATTGTGTTAATATACTGGGTCCAAGAATTTTTTCTACTTTGTCTAAATATTCTACGAGCTCTAGCTCGGAGAATTTTATACCTCTCAAGATTTTCACTCGTTGGTCGTCTGTTGAACCTTCTTAGAGCTCGTCTGCGTAAAAGCAAGGCATTCTTACAGTCCTCAGTCCACCAAGGAACGGGGGGACGAGATTGATGAGTCGAGGTTTGAGGAATAGTTTTATGTGCTAAGTCTAAAATATTTTCAGTTAAAGTTTGTACTATTTCATTAATAGAGTTAAAATCTTCAATGTCAGGTGATACAAATTGCTCTGTGAAATCCACCCATTGTACCTTTTGTAGAATCCACCGCGGAGGGCGTTGATTCGGACGGTGGAATGTACAAAGTGAAACATTAATCGGAGTATGATCGCTGCCGTAAAGATCAGACATCGCCGACCATTCGAACTTCGTTGCCAAAATTGGACTGCAAAAAGGTCAAATCAACGACTGTCCAACCACCTGTAGAAGACGATAAGTGTGTTGGGGAACCATTAATTAAAAGACATAGATCTAATGTAGTCCTTATATTGTCAATTCGGTTTCCTCGTGAGTTACATGTAGTAGAGCTCCACGATGTGTGGTGAGCATTAAAATCACCCATCAATAGAAAGGGAACAGGTAACTGAATTAATAAGTTAACTAAGTCGTTGTTTTGGAAATCATAGCTAGGCGGTAAATAAATGCAACATATGGTAAGTTTAAATGGTACGGTAGTCTGAACTGCGACAGCTTGTAAAGGAGTTATTATGTCCACAGGAACGGCATCAATAGAGTCACGAGCGAGTATGGCTACCCCACCCTTCGCTCGTTCTTCCGTTATGAAGTCGGCCCTGACAACAGAATACCCTCTTAAATTGAAAGTGTGCGATTGGTGAAGGTGCGTCTCTTGAAGGCAAATGAATAATGGAGACGTATCGCGTACAAGAAGTTTTAAATCTTCAATATGACTTTTGGCTCCGTTAATGTTCCACTGTATCACATTGTTGTAAATGGAAGGCGTTGACATTGAAAATTAATACTTTAGTTTATGATAGGATTCATATTTTCAATAGAGCATGCTTTAGATTGGTCAGAATCAACAGACACAGAGTCACAACTAATGTCAGACTCTGATGATTTTTTGGTTTTGTTTACAAGAGGTTTAGTACTAGAACCTCCTTTAGAAGTTTTTTCATTTTTTTTAACAAGGTTTTTCCTATAGTCGAATTTTTATTTTTAGGTCCAACAGTCGGTGGACAAGTGTTTGATTTTTTTTTTTTTAAAAAGTATTCCAGTCCTGGAGTGGTTTTTTGTCAACAGGCTTCAACACTTGCGACGTTGTCATTCGTGGCTTGGTCACTGGAAATTTAAGCTCTTTTTAAAAGTAGGCTCAGGAGTTACTTTTACAGGAGAAAGCAATGTAGGGCCTTCCTTCACAACCGGAACCGAAATTTGTGCGACATTGGACGTTAACAAAGCTAACAACTGAGCAACTTGATCAGTCAAAACTTTTACAGTTTTGGTTAGCTCAT
Source organism: Callitettix versicolor (assembly GCA_022606455.1). Taxonomy (NCBI): domain Eukaryota; kingdom Metazoa; phylum Arthropoda; class Insecta; order Hemiptera; family Cercopidae; genus Callitettix; species Callitettix versicolor. The sequence goes on from CM040191.1 coordinate 30,806,082, forward strand.
CACAATTCACGCAAGATATTTTTGATTGGCTGTAGCAGAAGCAAACGATTTTCCACTTATAAGAGGCTTAGAGCTTTTATGGATCTTCTTGGCTTCAGAAAAGGATACCTTATCTTTGGCCATTATTGTAAGAATGGATTTTTCTTCAAGAAACTTGGGGCAGAGCGAAGATCGAGCGGGATGATCACCGCCACAATTCACACATTGCGGGCTAACTTGACAACCTTCACCAGAATGACCTTGAATACCGCAATTTCCGCAAACCTCAGGCTTCGTGCACGACGAACTCATATGACCGAAGCCTTGACATTTAAAACAACGCCTTGGATTCGGAACATATGGCCTCACCGACAGCCTTTGATAACCAGCATAGATATAATCAGGTATTTTAGGTTTTCCAAATGTCAAGATCAAGGAGGTTGTGGGGATTTTTGTCCCTTTTCCATTCGCATTATCCTGCAGACATCAACTACAGCTTCTGAAGTCAACTCCGTCTTAATTTCACTTAGATCTACATGTAAAAGATCTCGGCAACTTATGACACCTTTTGCAAAATTTAAGGTTCTGTGGGGTTCTACAGATACCTTGACTGTTTCAAAGAAGGAAGTCATTTTTAATAGCGACTGGGTCTGTTTGTCGCTATTTGTTTGTACAAGTAAAGTCCCGTTTTGTAGTTTTTTGATAGAAACTACGGGGCCTGCCCTACCAACAATGGCTTTATTAATTAAAAACGGCGAGACTTTGGACAAATCCGCTCCTTCCGTTGCATTTTTGATGATTAAGAATCTCGGAGAAGGTAACGTAAAGTTACCATCTCCTTGAACATTTGGTGTAGTCTCTTTTCCTATTGCTGCACTAACATCACTTTCTACAGACTCGTTTGACAAGGTCAAACGATGCCTCTTTAAACTCATTTTGGCGTTTTGTTTGTTATTTTCCATAATTAGTTTGCCGAGCGATTCATGAATGAAGACTTTCGAACAACTGGCACAGGGTGCACCCAAACGACCACCAGCAGCCCAGGATACTCGAACTAAAGCGAGAACCCCCAATAAAAAAAAAAAAAAAAAAAAAAAAAAAAAAATGGGGGGACCTCCAGATATCCTGGAGCCGAAATACATGGTCTGTCAGCACTCCAGAATATTTTAGGAATGGGTTCCGGTACATCGTTACGGTTCCCCAAACCCAAGTACCACTGGCAGCCGCTCTCTATGTACTCACAGAATGCAACCATTTGTTTCGATAGACCCAGCTATGGGCTCTGACACCCATAACTCAACATTCATGCGCTTGCCAAGCGCCTATAGGCTGCTCGGTTCCAGAACCTGTCCCATCAGAGGTCCTCGGCAGTGCTAGGCACACATCAGGTTCCACATACTTGGCCCCGCCAAAGGAAACCAAGCAGAATCGCCACTCCCAGACGTAACGGAACAAGCACAGCAAATCCCTAAATGTACGTGTGAGTGTGAAGTGTTTACATCGTAAGTGTAGTGCTGTAAGTGTAAGTGTCTGCTAGACTCGGGTGCCGCGAGGTTCGTCTAGGTCCTCTCACTAGGTGCAGCTAGTCTGCCCCCTGGTGTGTATGTGTGTGTGTGAGAGAGTGTGTTTGTGGATGTTGTGTGTTGTGTGTATGTGGAGTAAATGAGTGAGAGTAGAATGAGCTAGAGGTATGGTGGGGTCGCTAAGCCCATCAGCTGCTCACGTCAGCTGCCTCCGCCGGCAAATTCATTAAGAGGTTTGATGCATTTTGCAAATGGTTTGAACAATCAGCTTAACAGCAAGCAGACTGTAGCATGTATATGGTCGCTTCAAATCAAACTCCTGCACATGAGCAGTGCAACTGACAGTGTAGTTGTCAATGCAATAGATCATATTTTCATTTTGTTTTTTTTATTTTATTGCACAAATGTGATTATTTTTCATGTTTTTCTAACCAGTCATTAACCCACACCTTTCGATTATTTTTCTTCCTTCTACTCAAAAAAGGTCTGGGACAGTCAAAAAAGATCTAGTTATCATTTGCACATTGACCACTTTAAGCTTTTGAGTATTGTTGAATTGTTACTTGCTGTTTTATCTTTACGGATATGATAGTAAAACATATTACATAAGATTTCGTCCTAGTTTCTTATGTAATATGTAAAAACCGTGCTCTAACATTCAAGGTTTTTTCTAGTTTTGACATGGTATAACTAAAAAAAAAAAATCAAGTTATTTAAAACTCTAAATTTAGTTCCAACTTGGACATTTAGTTCTAATGAAAAATATTTTTTGGTTACATTGTTCTTTTTTGCATATAAAATTTTTACAAAATATCTTTTCTCTATAAGATCTTTGTTTGGTTCATTGCCAAAACGACAAACCAAAAATTATAAAAATTGGTTAAGTAGCCATATTACACCATGTTTTCTCCTAAATACTTGCAAACTTGAAAAGCAATTTATGCATATGACGGCTATTGCATAAAAGTGTTAATGAAATCTCCAGAAAATAAGGGATAGGAATGTGAATTTAAGAAACGAGCAAAAAGAAACAAATGAGCTCAAGAAAACTCCTCTGTTATACCTTAGTTGCTTAATTTTTTGTTTTAACAAATGGTTGATGGCTCAGTTCTACAAATCAGTCAAAATAACAAAATATACAAAAAATAAAGAAATAGACAACAGATACATTCAAATGTAAAGTATTTCTTAAGCCACTTTAGGGGATCTAGTGTGATCCATCCCCCAAAATTGTAAATTTCTGCAGTAGGTTTTTTAACAGTGATTTTTTTTTTTTGTAAATGTTTAACAGACCAACAGGACTACGAGATTTCTGAAACTCAATAAAAACCCCCAAACAAGTAACATTAAGGGCCATTTGTGGACCCTCCTCCTTGTTATACATGACCTGTTGAGTATTTCTAACAGTAAAACCAAATGGCATTAAATTACCCATAACTGATTTACAAACAAGTACAAAATTTATTGAAAATGAAATTAACATGAAAACAATAAGGTTATTGTAAGATTTTTATTGTTAGTAAAACGTATCATTCTGCAGAAACAGATGTTGATACTAGTATTTACAAATTATTATAATTTATGCATTAAATTTATTTACATTTTTAAATTTAGTTATAGAAAGGATTATAAGTGATCCAATGAGCATGAGTCTGTTCCTTCGCATTGCGGTGAGAAGTAAATAAAGACTTATAAACTTCTGAAGTGTTTGGATCCTTTGCAACACTGTAATCTCCTTTAGTTTTCTTGAACGCTGGATTTGGTATCTGTCCGTCACAAGCCATTGATCGTTTTTCACTTTTAACAGCTGAAAATTCAAACAATTGTGTAAATTACTTGTTCAAATTATTATTTTCAAAGAAAAAATATAAATTATTCCACAATTTTACTTTTTAGAAGTACTTGGAGACAGTAGCCTATACTTAATCAAGTTTTTATCATTTCATTTAGTCAATACAACTAACAATGATTAACCCTTTGGCTGATATGCGACAAAACTATCTATACTTGCTGCTATACTTTGGTCGGTAATAGTCTAAAATAAATCCAATTGATAGCATCTATATCTACATTTTTCAATTAACTTAACTGTTTAGTACTCTTTTTTGCCACTTTCATATTTTTCTGAGTTACGGAAATAAAATTATTAGAGCTGTAACACAACCTTGTCCTTCAAATTTTGTTTACTAGGTAAAAACATACAGCTGGCCACCATGATGAGTTTCTGTTTGGTGTTGATGATGACATAATTCAGTTAAATGTTATGATATATGAAAAGGTTCAGGATTTACCAGAGACTATAACTATAACTATGAAATTAGGATATTCATTAAAGTGGTTTAAGTTCAAACTTAAGTTTTAAAATTTATTTCTTCAATCAGAAATTAAGAACTTAATCTTTTTAAATAAAAATTTAATTAAAACAAAAAATTACTAAACCAATAAATCCTACAAAATATCTAAAATAAGAATGATTTTTTCAAAATTTTAAAATGATAAATTGTACACGTTTAAATATTCAGTTACAGTTAGTTTTTGACTAAAACAGCTTCAACAGTTGTAGGTAGGACATGCTACTGGGCAGGCAAGGAGCCAAAGGGTTAAAAAATAACAGAAAGTTATTTTTTTAAGTTATTAAATAACTTATAGTTTATAACTTTGCCACTTAAAATTTAAACAAAA